>PVKV010008047.1:66960-91212 GCA_004027835.1 Alouatta palliata
TTTTTTTTTTTTTTTTTTTTTTTTTTTTTTTTTTTTTTTTTTTTTTTTTTTTTTTTTTTTTTTTTTTTTTTTTTTTTTTTTTTTTTTTTTTTTTTTTTTTTTTTTTTTTTTTTTTTTTTTTTTTTTTTTTTTTTTTTTTTTTTTTTTTTTTTTTTTTTTTTTTTTTTTTTGTAAAATCTGTTTTAGTTCTTTGTAGATTCTGGATATTAGCCCTTTGTAAGATGGGTAGAAAGTTTTTTCCCATTCTGTTGGCTGCTGATTCACTCTAATGATTGTTTCTTTTGTTGTACAGAAGCTGTGGAGTTTAATTAGGTCTCATTTGTCTATTTTGGCTTTTGTTGCCAATGGTGTTTTAGTCAGGAAGTCCTTGCCTATGCCTATGTCCTGAATGGTTTTGCCTAGGGTTTCTTCTAGGGTTTTTACGGTGTTAGATCTTATGTTTAAGGCTTTAATCCATCTGGAGTTAATTTTAGTGTAAGGTGTCAGAAAGGGGTCCAGTTTCTGCTTTCTGCACATGGCTAGCCAGTTTTCCCAACACCATTTATTAAACAGGGAATCCTTTCCCTATTGCTTGTTTCTGTCAGGTTTGTCAAAGATCAGATGGTTGTAGATGTGTGGCGTTGTCTCCAAGGTCTCTGTTCTGTTCCATTGGTCTATATCTCTGTTTTGGTGCCAGTACCATGCTGTTTTGATTACTGTAGCCTTGTAGTATAGTTTGAAGTCAGGTGGCGTGAGGCCTCCAGCTTTGTTCTTTTTGCTTAGGATTGTCTTGGCTATGTGGGCTCTTTTTTGGTTCCATATGAAGTTTAATGTGGTATTTTCCAGTTCTGTGAAGAAGGTCATTGGTAGCTTGATGGGGATAGCATTGAATCTATAAATTACTTTGGGCAGTATGGCCATTTTCACGATAGTGATTCTTCCTAACCATGAGCATTTAATGTTTCTCCATCTGTTTGTGTCCTCTCATTTCATTGAGCAGTGGTTTGTAGTTCTCCTTGAAGAGGTCCTCTACATGTTTTGTTAGTTGTATTCCTAGGTATTTTATTTTCTTTGTAGCAATTGTGAATGGGAGTTCACTCTTAATTTGGTTCTCTTTTAGTCTGTTATTGGTGTATAGGAATTCTTGTAATTTCTGCACATTGATTTTGTATCCTGAGACTTTGCTGAAGTTGCTTATCAGTTTAAGGAGATTTTGGACTGAGATGATGGGGTCTTGTAAATATACAATCATGTTGTCTGCAAATAGAGACAGTTTGACTTCCTCCTTTCTATTTGAATGCCCTTTATTTCTTTTTCTTGCCTGATTGCTCTGGCTAGAACTTCCAATACTATACTGAATAGGAGTGGTGACAGAGGGCATCCTTGTCTAGTGCCAGATTTCAAAGGGAATGCTTCTAGTTTTTGCCAATATCATATCATTCGATATGATATTGGCTGTGGGTTTGTTGTAAATAGCTTTTATTATTTTGAGATATGTTCCATGGATACCTAGTTTATTGAGAGTTTTTAGCATAAAGGGCTGTTGAATTTTGTCAAAGGCCTTCTCTGCATCTATTGAGATAATCATGTGGTTTTTGTCTTTGGTTCTGTTTATGTGGTGAATTATGTTTATAGACTTGTGTATGTTGAACCAGCCTTGCATCCCCAGGATGAAGGCTACTTGATCATGATGGATAAGCTTTTTGATGTGCTATTGTAATCGGTTTGCCAGTATTTTATTGAAGATTTTTGCATCTATGTTCATCATGGATATTGACCTGAAGTTTTCTTTTCTTGTTTAGTCTCTGCCAGGTTTTCGCATCAGGATGATGTTGGTCTCATAAAATGATTTGGGAAGGATTCCCTCTTTTTGGGAATCCTTTATGAGGTGTCTCTTTGGAGTAGTTTCAGAAGGAGTAGTACCAACTCCTCTTTGTATGTCTGGTAGAATTCAGCTGTCAACCCATCTGGACCTGGGCTTTTTTTGGTTGGTAGGCTATTAATTGCTGCCTCAACTTCAGCCCTTGTTATTGGTCTATTCAGGGTTTCAACTCCTTCCTGGTTTAGGCTTGGGGGGTGTAAGTGTCCAGGAATTTACCCATTTCTTCCAGGTTTACTGGTTTATGTGCATAGAGCTGTTTGTAATAATCTCTGATGGTCATTTGTATTTCTGTGGAATCTGTGGTGATATGCCCTTTATTGTTTTTTATTGCATCTATTTGATTATTCTCTCTTTTCTTTTTTATTAATCTGGCTAGTGGTCTATTTTATTGATCTTTTCAAAAAAACAGCTCTTGGATTTATTGATTTTTTGAAGGGTTTTTTGTGTCTCTATCTCCTTCAGTTTTGCTCTGATCTTAGTTATTTCTTGTGTTCTGCTAACTTTTGAGTTTTTTTGATCTTGCTTCTCTAGCTCTTTCAATTTTGATGATAGGTGTCAATTTTAGATATTTCCTCACTTCTCATTTGAGCATTTATTGCTATAAATTTCCCTCTAGACACTGCTTTAAATGTGTCCCAGAGATTCTGGTACATTGTATCTTCGTTCTCATTGGTTTCGAAGAACATCTTTATTTCTGCCTTCATTTAATTGTTTATCCAGTCAACATTCAAGAGCCAGTTGTTCAGCTTCCATAAAGTTGTGCAGTTCTGGGTTAGCTTCCTAATCCTGAGTTCTAATTTGATTGCCCTATGATCTGAGAGACTGTTTGTTATGATTTCTGTTCTTTTCCATTTGCTGAGGAGTGATTTACTTCCAATTATGTGGTCAGTTTTAGAGTAGGTGCCATGTGGTGCTGAGAAAAAATGTATATTCTGTGGATTTGAGGTGGAGATTTCTGTAGATGTCTATTAGGTCTGCTTGGTCCAGATCTGAGTTCAAGTCCTTGATATCCTTGTTAATTTTCTGTCTTGTTGTTCTGTCTAATATTGACAATGGAGTGTTAAAGTCTCCCACTATTATTGTGTGGGAGTCTAGGTCTCTTTTTAGTTTGTTAAGAACTTTCTTTATGTATCTGGGTACTCCTCTATTGGATGTGTATATATCTAGGACTGTTAGCTCTTCTTGTTACATTGATCCTTTAACCATTATGTAATGCCCTTCTTTGCCTCTTTTGATCTTTGTTGGTTTAAAGTCCATTGTATCAGAGATTAGGATTGCAACTCCTGCTTATTTTGCTCTCCATTTGCTGGTACATCTTCCTTCATCCCTTTATTTTCAGCCTATGTGTTCCTTGTACATTAGATGGGTTTCCTGAGTACAGTACATGGATAAGTCTTGACTTTTTAGCCAATTTGACAGTGTGTGTCTTTTGATTGGGGCATTTAACCCATTTACATTTAAGGTTAACATTATTAAGTATGAATTTGATGCTGCCTTTTTGATCCTAGCTGGTTGTTTTGCCTGTTAGTTGATGCAGTTTCTTCATTGTGTGGATGGTCTTTAGTATGTTTTTGGAGTGGCTGGTACTAGTTGTTCCTTTCCATGTTTAGTTTTTCTTTCAGGAGCTCTTGTAAGGCAGGCCTGGTGTTGACAAAATCTCTTGGCAATTGCTTGTCTGTAAAGGATTTTATTTCTCCTTCACTTATGAAGCTTAGTTTGGCTGGATATGAAACTCTAGTTTGAAAGTTCTTTTCTTTAAGGATGTTGAATATCGGCCCCCACTCTCTTCTGGCTTGTAGGGTTTCTGCCAAGAGATCCACTGTGAGTCTGATGGACTTCCCTTTGTGGGTAACCCTACCTTTCTTTCTGGCTGCCCTTAGCATTTTTTCCTTCATTTCAACCCTGGTGAATCTCATGATTATGTGCCTCGGGGTTGCTGTTCTTGAGGAATATCTTTGTAGTGTTCTCTGAATTTCCTGGACTTGAATGTTGGCCTGCCTTTCTAGGTTGGGGAAGTTCTTCTGGAAAGTATCCTGAAGAGTGTTTTCCAGCTTGGATTCATTCTCTGCATCACATTCAGGTACACCTATCAAACGTAGATTAGGTCTTTTCACATAATCCCATATTTCTTGGAGGCGTTGTTCATTTATTTTCACTATTTTTTCTCTAATCTTGCCTTCTTTTATTTCATTGAGTTGATCTTCAAATTCTGATATCCTTTCTTCTGCTTGGTCGATTTGGCTATTCAAACTTGTGTATACTTCGTGAAGTTCTCGTGCTGTGTTTTTCAGCTCCATCACATCATTTATATTCTTCTCTAAGCTGTTTATTCCCATTAGCATTTCATCTAACCTTTTTTCAAGGTCTTAGTTTCTTTGCATTGGGTCAGAACGTGTTTCTTTAGCTCAGAGAAGTTTGTTATTACCCACCTTCTGAAGCCTGTTTCTGTCAATTCATCAGACTCATTCTTCATCCAGCTTTGTTCCTTTACTGGTGAGGAGTTGTGATCCCTTGGAGGAGAGGCGTTCTGGTTTTTGTTGTTTTCATCCTTTTTGTGCTGGTTTCTTCCCATCTTTGTGAGTTTATTTACCTGTGGTCTTTGTAGTTGATGACTTTTGGATGGGGTGTCTGAGTGGATGTCTGTTTGTTGATGTTGAAGCTATTTCTCTGGTTTTTAGTTTTCCTTCTAACTGTCAGGGCGCTCTGTTGCAGGACTGCTGGAGGTCCACTCCAGACCCTACTTGCCTGGGGATCACCCATGGGGGCTGCAGAACAGTAAGTGTTGCTCCCAGTTTCTTCTTCTGTTATCTTCATCCCAGAAGGGTACCCACCAGATGTCAGCCTGAGCTCTCCTTTATGAGGTGTCTCTTTGGATATACAGAGGTTGGGGAGCTGTTTGAGGAGACAGTCTGTCCCTTGTAGGAGCTCAAGTGCTGTGCTGGGAGCTCCGTTGTTCCATTCAGAGCTGCTGGGCAGGTACATTTAAGTCTGCTTCAGTGGAACTCAAAACCACCTCTTTTCCCAGGTAGTCTATCTTGAGAAGGTGGGGCTTTATTTATAAGTTCCTGACGTGCTGCTGCCTTTTTTCAGAGCTGCCCTACCCAGCAAGGAGATAGACTATTTACAGTCTGCCAGCAGAGGTATTGCTGAGCTGCTGTGAGCTCTGCCCAGCTGCTGTGCAAACTTCCTTGCAGATTTGTTTACAGAGGTACAGTTAGAACTGCCTCTGTAATAGTGGTCTGCCTCAGTAATGGCAGACTGCCTCGGTAATGGTGGATGCCCTTCCCCCCACTGAGCTGGATCATCCTGGCTCCAGCTGCACTTGCTGCAAAACTCTGAATTCAGAGCATTTCAGATTGCTGGTCTTTGTGGGGGTGGTACCTGCCGAACTAGATCACCTGTTTCAGCCCCCTTTGTTTCAGTTGAAAGGGCAGCTCTGTCTCCCAAGCATTCCAGGTGACAGTTGAAACTGATTTGTGTGAGTTTTTCTGCAGAAATCCACTGTGCTGGCTGAAACAGCCATGGTGGAAACTTGTGGTGCTTTGCAGCGTGGGAATCACCTGTTCTGTGGGCAGTAATAACTCATTTGGAAATGCAGTGTTCACTCACCCTCTGTGTTGTTCTCACTGGGAACTGCACCCCAGAGCTCTTCCTATTCAGCCATCTTGGATTCCACCTCATGTTTTGAATATTTTTAAGTAGATTAGATAGTTTTCTACCTTTTAAGAAAAAATGCACAGGTGAGAGGAATTTTATCAGTGACATACATTCATTTTTGCAACAGAATTATAAAACAATAAAAATGTTTCTAAAATCCATGTTCAAAATGCTCTCTCAACTGAACACTTCTGGATAAATTTGATTTTATATTTTCTATAATTATTTTTATTTTTATTTATTTATTTTTTGAGATGGAGTCTTGCTCCATTGCCCAGGCTGGAGTGCAGTGGCACGATCTTGGCTCACAGAAAACTCTACCTTCTTGGTTCAAGCAATTCTGCTGCCTCTGCCTCCCAAGTTGCTGGGATTACAGATGTGTGGGACTACACCTGGCTAATTTTTGCATTTTTAGTAGAGATGGGGTTTCACCATGTTACCCATGCTGGTCTCAAACTCCTTACCTGAAGCAATCCACTGCCCCTGTCTCCCAAAGTTCTAGGATTACAGGCATGAGCCACCACATCTTGCCAATTACTTTTATTTTTAAAATAACATTATTAAATTTTATTTCTGTAAAATGTCTGCTAACTTAACTGATACTCCTTCCATGCCATAGCTCTTGAAGGATTCACCTAAATATGACAAATTTATCCATTTTCTTATTGTCTACTTTTGCTTGTATTATGAATTTTTTTTTCAATCTATTGCGCCTATTAATTTTCTAAGCCTTGTAGACATTTTGTGAAGGTTAGTAAATCTAGTGTATATTTTCTCTCAGTTGTCTTTTAACTAGACAAATAAATTGAATGCACATAAATTGTAGAAGTTGAAAATAATAATTTTAGGGTATTCTTAATAATTCTCTTTTAAAAAAAAACCCTTGAATTTCTTTCACACTTGATCTTAGCCAAAAGGCTGAGAAGTGATTACCTTAGCTTTCTTTTATTGAAAATGTTTCACATATTAAATTGAAATTGTTAAAAATTATACATAAGCACATAATGTACAATATATTTATCTAAAAATATGTGGATAACCATTTTGAGTAAGAAACCATTTGAAATTTAAAATTCTTATTTGTGTAACCAATGTATGTACAGGTTTCTATGTTTGAGTCACTAGTTTGTTATACATGATGATCCACTAGTATATTCACTAATGCTCCCATAAGAATGCCTAATTCTTTTTAATTATTATTATTGTGGTAAGAACACAACAGGAGATCTACCTGCTTAAAGAATTTCTGTGTACAATACAGAACTGTTAACTTCGCCATAATGCTGTACAGATCTCTAGAACCTAATCATCTTATATAACTAAAGCGTCAGCTATTAAACTTTTTGACATTTAAAGTCACTTTTTCTATCAAAATATCTTTTATTGACTATGATAAATAACCACAACAACAATAACCACAACAGTAACCACACAAGCATCATATATATGAGTAAAGCTTACATTTTTAAGAAAGCAAACATTTGGGAGGCTGAGGCAGGCAGATCATGAGGTCAAGAGATCAATACTATCCTGGCCAACATGATGAAAACCCATCTCTATTAAAAATACAAAAAATAAGCTGAGAGTGGTGGTTTGTGCCTGTAGTCCCAGCTACCCGGGAAGCTGAAGCAGGAGGATCACTTGAACTCAAGAGGTGGAGGTTGCAGTGAGCCAAGATCACATCACTGTACTCTAGCCTGGTGACAGAGTAAGACTCTGTCTCAAAAAAAGAAAAAAAAAAAAAAAGGAAATGTAAATACAAATATAGAGTTGTAATATTTTCTTTATTTATACAGTAAATTGTCTTGTGGTACCCAGGTTGAGGACCACTAGAGATACAAAATTGGGCATTGCCCCCCATGTATAACTCAGTTAATCACTTACTGAGGTAAAATAGTGCATGTCATCTATACCACCATTAAGTAAGCCTTAATTAGCCCTTATGATAGTAGGGAAACCTAACATTGAATCAGCATTCCTAAGGGCTCAGAAAAGCACATGGAACACAGTATGAAATTATTGCATGTGAAACCTTTCTTTGAAGAGAACCAATAACTGTAATTGAAACATCTCACAATATTTGATTTGCTTTCACCCCATAACCAAATGCTTCAATTAAATTCATTTGTATTAGCATGGCTGAGATAATTTCCAACACTTTGTCTAAATTACCATAGGCTTCAGCCTGGAATATCAAACTCTGACTTCAGAGGGTACAGCCTGGGCTCTGGGCAGCCTGTGGACAGAATGTAACAGGGATCTTTATCATTCCCATATGGGAGTTATCATTAGTGACTGTAAGCACTTTTTGCATATACTTGAAACAAAATTTCTTCCACAGAGAGCTAATCAGCATCTGCAGCCAGACAACAGGATTCCAAAGTAGTTTTTCTATTTAAAGAGGTGTCTGTTTTTACACATGGTAAAGAAACATGAAAATACTCCTTCTGCTTACATTTTGGATCTATTCAAAATATTGAAATGTTGTCTAAGCAGAGATGAATTCGAAGGTCAGCTCTCCAAGGGGACCCCTTGTCTTTGTTTCCCTTGAAGAAATAATGTGAACTAAGTTCTGAAATATTTGTCCAGTTATTTTGAGGTCAGGAATTTTACTCAATGCCAACTAAAATGTAAGCACCTAGAAATATTGTGGAATGCAAGAAAATCCTAATGTACATCCAAACTGTGAAGGAATAGTTAACCTCTCACAACCAGTCCTACTTTGGGGAAGTAGCTCATCAATGCCATAAAAAGACCTTAACACATAGAGGTAGCTGGATATTAATTGATATACTCACTGTTCTCTGGTACCATGAATCTTACTTCTGGTACCATAAACTTTTAGAATTCAAACAAAGCAAAAATGCAACCCATGCTCTTCTAGATAACAGTCTGAGGCCAAGAAGAGAATTGGCTTGGCCTGAGATCTCACAGCTATTTTGGGACAAAGCCAAAGAGGCTAGAATCAAGACTTTAGGGATCTCAAAATTCTTCTTTGTCTTAGTGACTCTATTGGCTGAAAAATACTGTTTTTCCCCACTTATGCATCAATTTAATGCAAGTAATTTAAATAGGAGACAACCTGACTAAGAATTAATTATCACCTTTAACACAAGTTTGAAAAACATCTGAAGTGTGTATATGTGCATTTTCCAAATAATAATAAGCTTTATGAGGTCAAGGACGGAATATTTAATTTCATGGGATTTTTTTCCCAGGCAGTGAAAATCTTTCTTCACTGTAAGTGTTTAGCAATTGCTGGTTATTGGGGAAAAGCGTAAGATCATGAAGACCCTAGTGCCTACCACTCTCATCTGTACCCCTGCCTATCAGATAATGTGAAACAATTATGACACTGAGCAAGGAATATCTGAGCAAGTGAATTCAAATATACTTTTAAAAGGATGCCTTTAAAATTCCTCATTTCTTTTCTTCTCTCCTTACTCCTGCTGTGAAATGTAAGATAGGGTTTTTAAGCTTTTAAACTTCTTTAGTAGAGGGGAAGTGTTTGAGGACTTAATCCTCTTCTTAAGTGCCACAAAAACAACGAAGCAAAGATCAATCTTGTGTTTGAACTTTATAAGAATTTTTTGAGCCAAAACCTTTTGTCCTTAATAAGTAATAGATCTGCAGGCAGGCAAAGTCCTTAGATGCTTAGAACTGGCTACTGGCTACCTAATTGGCAATAATGTCAGAACAATTTTGATGTATTTTAAGATTGGATGAGATCTCCAACCCAACTTCCTTTTTAGTGAATAATAATTTGCTATTCTATTGCTGACCAGACCTTTCTTTGCCAGTTTCAGAGAGTGTTTTTGATGATGATTATCACCACACAGGAGTAAACATTGTAAACAAGAGAAACAGAGAGACAGAAGATTCTTATTGGCATCATTTTCAGCTGGCCAAATAAGAAAGAAAAGTGGTTAGTTCTTAAGTATGAAAAGATGCCATAATCAAAGAAAACAAAAAAGCTATTATTGGAAAAAATAAATAACCCCAACACTATATAAGATATATATTATTGTTTTAATTTCCAGGATTTCTGTGTAATAATCAATATTTGTTGATTCATATAACATGAAATTATGGATATCTAATTAAATTTAATCACCAAAGAGAAGCAAAAGATCTGCTAAAAAAATTTAATTGGGAGCCCATTAGGTGTCTTAGATTCCCACATAGGCAAACTGAAGCTCAGTATAAACAGTAAAACAAAACAAAACCTAAGCTGAACTCATCAGAGACTTTCAACTAACCTCTAACTTAGAAAATTTCACTTTAATCAATCAAGTAATCTTTTTCTCTTGCTTCTTCAAACACCTTATACAAGTTTACTTTCTTACCCTCTCTGTCCCTCATCCCCAGAGGAATGCTGAACCACTCACATTTGAATTGGTGTGACTCAATTCATGAATCACCAAATGTCCAAATAAACTTTTTAAAATTTTAATGTGCCAAAGTTTTTCTTTTAGCAGATCTAAACTGAAGGTTGGCAAACTATTGGTTCATATGATGTTAGGTCATGCTAAAATATCTAATGGGGATTGTATTAGTCTATTCTCCCGTTGCTATAAAAAACTACCGGAGATTGGGTAATTTATAAAGAAAAGAGTTTTAATTGACCCACAGTTCTGCAGGATGTGCAGGAAGCGTGGCTGGGAGGACTCCAGAAACTTACAATCATGGAGGAAGATGAAGAGGAAGGAGGCACATCTTACATGGCAAGAGCAGGAGAAAGAGAATTAAGGGAGAAGTGCTACACACTTTTAAACAAACAGATTTCATGAGAACTCACTGTCATGAGAACAGCAAAGGGGAAGTCCACCCGCATGACCCAATCACCTACCACCAAACCCCTCCTCTAACATTGAGGATTACAATTTGACATGAGATTTGGGTGGGGACACACAGCCAAATCATATTAGGTATACTTAAAATGGTATCTCTATTCTCTATATAGATATCATGCTTTAAGTGAATACACACTTTTTTTTCCCTTGTCTATTTGGAATGGCTTTAACATTAAGACTAACCTCATCAGGCTCATCAAATTTAAGCTACCTCAGGATATTATGAAACCCAGCCCCCAACTAGTATTACAAAACCTTTCTCCAAAACCAAAAATAACCAGTTGGATTGAAAAGAAACCTTTGTTTCTCAAAGTCTAAGAACACAGCAGGGCGGGGATCAGCATGTATAGTCTTCCTTGCAAGTCAAATGCTTTATTTGTGAAGCAAAACACTATGCAGGGTGAGACATAGCAGTAATGACGCTTATTAATTTGTGGTTTTGGTTGAATACATGTTGATGAAATAAATTTTAAAAAAAAAGCTTACCTCCTGGAGTTTTTAGAATTAATGTTTTTCAAAGTTGTAAGAAAATGTAAGGCATTCTGGCTATGTTAGCAAAATACAAAATTGTTAGGGAGTTGGAGGACAAAATTCAGAAAAAAAAATTTCCCCAAGGCTTTTTTGGTTTTTAATATTCAGAAGACATCCCTACGTTTGTACAAATGGCTATAGAGAATAAGACAGAAACAAAGTTCTAGGAACATAGTGGATGGAAAAAATTCATTGACCCTCATATCTACACGCATTCTTTTCCTATCTGATGTTCTGTATTATATGGAAAATCAGCAGTATCTACTACCATTTTAAAGATGAGAAACTGAGATCTTGGAGAAGGTGAGGCCATTTAGTGAAGAGGTATACTATAATTAAGGGCAAGATCGCAGATATCGTAACATTAAATATTCTCTTTTAGTGTAATGCAATCCAATACTGACTCTCCTAATTTGAACTTAAATATCATTTCAATTCATTCACTGTCAAACTCAATTAAGAAACATTTATTGGGAGCCTCCCATTAGCTGGTAAGACCTTAGGGACTAGAAATAAAGTAAGAGACAGCTCTGTCTTCAGAAACCACACACTTTAGTTGGAGAAATAGGCAAGAAAACAACAACTGTAAAACATAGGAATATGAAGCATTCAACAAATGGGCCATTGGAGCACTTAAGGGACCCTACATTTAAGATAACTCTATCCCAGTTTACCTAGGAGAAATCTGGTTTACTTCAAATGTTCTTGAATAATTATTGTTGGTACCCAATTTCACCCTGGAAACAATCCTGGTTGCAATTATAAATTATATGACTACCTTACTCAACCCATGCTATGAGATGAAAAAAAGCCTTTTTAAATGAAGTTGCTCTAAACTAGTTATTCCCATATAGTTTTCCAAATAATTTCAAAAACTCCTATTTAATTTAATTCTAGTATGTAATCTGTATTGTCACCAAATGATCTTTCTAAAAACCCAATCTAGCAGGTGTCATACCTGACATTTAAAAAACCTTCATTAGTCCCTTATCTGTAGGATAACTTCCAAACTCTTTAGCACAGTATGTAAAGTATTCCCTGTCCTAGCCTCTGCACATCTGTGCATATTCATTAAAAATAAACAAAAACAATGCCTCTCAGTTCTTCAGTCATAGCAAACTACTTTGAATTCTGAATTGTCCCATACTATTTGAAGCCTCTGTGCCTTGACACATGCCGTTCCCTGTGACTATAATTCTCTTCCTCCAACATTGATCTGCCTAGTAGATATCTAGTCTTTTCTTCTTAAAAACAACAAAACAACCTTTCCTGAGCCTCGCAAGCTGAAATTTGCCCCCTTCATTTCACCACTAAACAATCTCTAGATTGTTGTGCATCATACCACATTGCATGTTTTGTCTACGTGTCTGTTTCTCTGACTTAGCTGCAAATGTTATGAGGGGTCCAACCTGTTCTCATCTGTGTCTCAGTATGCCTGTTTCCATTTCATAAATGCTTGTTTAGCTGCATTGATTAAAAATTAGGTGGGCAGGAGAAAAGGTAGGTTAGAAGTTTTCGAAGGATGATAGAATTTGCAAAGGTATAGATATTTAAGAACATCAGATAATCTCTGGGAACTGAATATTGTTTAATGTGTCCAGGCTATGGGGTAATTGTGGGAGAAGAGATTAGGGAAGAAAATTTTGGGGGGGTAATTATATCATAGAAACAAAAATTTCATGGATTATCTATTTTGCTAGGAAGTATATTTTTAAAAGGGGAAGACAAGCTAAAAGTTTCATTCATTTGTTTCCTAAATTGGTAATGATTTACTACCATGTAGTAGGTATTGTGTAAAGCAGATTGTGTATTGTGGTTGTAAAAGAGCAGATTAACATTGGCTCCTCCCTAATGTACATTTCTGTCTTCCATTTAGGGAATCTTGGAAGTGGAAATGTCTGAATTAGGAAAGATCTCAGGCCAGGCATGATGGCTCACGCTTGTAATCCCAGCACTTTGGGAAGCCAAGGCGGGTGGATCATGAGGTCAGGAGATCGAAACCATCCTGTCCAACATGGTAAAACCCCATCTCTACTAAAAATATAAAAATTGGCCAGGCATGGTGGTGCACACCTGTAGTCCCAGCTACTCAGGACGCTGAGGGAGGAGAATAGCTTGGATCTGGGTGGCAGAGTTTGCAGTGAGCAGATATCATGCTGCTGCACTCCAACCTGAGCAGCAGAGTGAGTCTCCTTCTCAAAAAAAAAAAAAAAAAAAAAAAAGGCTCAATTTGGAGATTAACATTTAATGAGCATCTCTCATTCCACACAAAAGAAAGCCAAAGATAAGGGCAGAAAGACTATCAGTAGCAAAACCAGCATGACTCATAATGCACTCAGGTATGACTCTGATCCTAGAGGATCCTGTGATCAGTCAACCAGCTTGGAAAACAATAGAAGAAGCAAATTAACTGGCCACTGAATAGTATCCATTCCCTCCTGTCTGGGATATGCAAAAGTCTGACCAGTCTCCAGCACTGAGGGGATTTTAGTGACTGTTAGAAAAAATTAAAGAATCAAGGAGATATTGAAACAAACTAACACCTGATTAATTATCCTGCATAGATGTCAAATACAGTGAACTTTAAATTATCCCTCACCTGTTCCCCATAGGGTTATTCATGGCATTAGGTTTTTTAACATTCCTTACATTCCTGGAGCCATAATGGACCAATAGGTGTAGAATTCAAGAAGTTTTGTTTTTTGTTTTTTGTTTTTGGTGGGGTGAGGAGGTCTGGTATTAAAGAATTATGCACTTTAGGAGATTTTGTTTTTCAGTCAGCCCTAGGAAGTTTACTGGGACTTTGGTGAGGAAGGGGGATTAAGTTAAATCATTTTCAATTTCCACTGAAGAAATAAGTCTAGACATTCAGCAACAAAAGCTGACCATGTTATAAAAAGAGA
This sequence comes from Alouatta palliata, assembly GCA_004027835.1. Lineage (NCBI taxonomy): Eukaryota > Metazoa > Chordata > Mammalia > Primates > Atelidae > Alouatta > Alouatta palliata. The sequence continues at coordinate 80,766 of PVKV010008047.1, forward strand.
GACAGCTAGATATTTTTTGTCTCCTAATGAAAAGAAAATCACTTATAAAATAGTATTGAAAAAAGAAAATCTGACCTAAATCAGATCAAACTTCTATATCTAATTTCTAATTTATAGCAAGTACAGAGGAAAGAGGAGCATGTTAAATTCTACCATGGAGATGAAACCAACAAAATATAGATTTTGTAATAGTCCACGAACCAAATTACCCAGTTTATTTGGCTAATAATTTGCAAGAGAGGGACAGAGGAAAAAATGGAAAGATTATATAGATTAAAAGAGACTTAAAATATACATCGAGCAATCCCATTGTATGGGCAGTATTTAAATCCTAATCAAATAAATGTTAAAAATAAGCAAGAACTCAGTAAGACAATGGAAATTTGAACACTAGCTAAATATATGATTATATTAAAAATGATTTTTAAATTATTTTTGGTGTGATAATGATATTGTTCTTATGTCTAAGAAAGCCCTTGTCTTTTAGAGATGCATACTGAAATATTTATGAAGAAAATTACATGGTATATAATCTTTTTTCAAAATAATAGAGAAAAATAGTGAAAGGGTCATAGATTTAGTGTGATTCACTGTGAGTTCATTGTTGATGCTGGGTGATGGACATATGCAAGTTTATACATATTATTTTGTCTATTCTTGTCCCATATTCACCATAAATGTTTGAAAACTGCTAGAGGGAACGACAATATATTAATTAATATAGATCTTTCTTCACAAAACCAAACATGTTAATTCCCAGAGAGATGAATCTGTCCATTTCACTGTGAATATTTTTTTTTTTTGTAGAAAATATGCATTACAGAGTAGCAATATAGAAATTTTTAACCTGGTATATAAGTCCAGGAGTGATTTAGTAAATCCATAGTTACCCAGAACTATATACAAAATTGATATTAGATGTTTATGATTTACATTCTGGAAGTCAAAGGACTCAATAAATCACGAGTGTAAAATAAAACTCGTAGACATTAATGGTTTTTAAAAAAGAGATTGCAGAGAAATTTTGACTTTCCTAATGTAATCTGGAAACTGAAATGAAAAAATGTGTTTCCAAAATAATATAATCATTGAGAAAATGTTTATATTTTGTCAAATCCAGGCACATTGCAATGTATAATTTGAGGCAAACTTGTTCTTTGAGCAAAAATAATGATATATACTTGTGTATTGAAGTTTGTATTTGACTAAATCTGCTTTGTCCAAGTTCTTGCACTAAAAACCATCTCCTCTCTAGATCATGTCTCTTCACTCATTTAAGGCAACCTCCCTTCTGGCCCATGGCTTTCTCCAATGTTGAACTATAAGATCTCTTATGAGCAACATTTAGATTTCCATAAGTACCATTTAATAAATGTTCTTACTGCAAGTTCAGGATAAATTCTCTATTGGCATGGTCCATACTTATGCTGCCCATGTATTTCCCTAGTTTTGTAAATCTGGTGAGTAAGAAAGCATCACTATTCATGGTGATTCCCTTCATTTCATTTTGTCCTTGATCTAGAAGTAAAAACACCTGAATTAGACATTGTAGATGAAACCAAATAAATACCATCTTTGAAGAAATATTTATATAATACTTTTTTTTAATTATCTAAATTTACTCATATACTTTTGCTTTAGTTGAACATGAAAAATTAGGCACACACGGAAATATTCAATGACATAAGGGCAAATTTTTAATCTATTTTTTTTAGTTGTTCTCATTTTATTCTCATAATTGGGAATTTTAAAGCCCAAAGGACAAATTCTAAGACAAAATAACAATAAAAACCTTTCCCCTCATGTAAGTTTTCTTGTAAGCTCATTTAGAATTTGATCCTTTTTTTTTTTTCTTTTCACAGCTTTACTTACATTTTTTTAAGGTATAGAAGTTCAGATCTTTAGTAGGTTACCATGATCTCTTATTCTCACATTTAAAACTGATTTTAGGAAAATATAATATCTAGGAAGCTTTTCATGAGTTTTCCTCATCAGCAGTGTTACCTATTTTTCTACAGTGTAACAACTTTGGAACACAAAGGCATCTGAAATAGATATCCTTGATACAAATTGCAGATTACTTTGTCACTACTCCTGGCTGTGTACTCCCAAATCAATAGAAATTCATGGGATCTGAAAATTAAATCTTGCAGTGCATTTTTAAAATTCTGACTTTATTGATAAGGTTATAATCCTTCTGTACCATTTTAGCAAGTTCAGGTGGAAAAGTATTAACATTGACATTTGAAAATGAATGTGTTAGGTGGGAGGGAAAGGAGATGTAAGATTTCTACATCCGTAGGTCCTTTTTAAATTTCATAGACTGCGCTAAGTACAGCAGAGGCATTTTGCTGAAACACCCTGCTATTTCCAGGTTGATTCCTTTTGCAAGAAACTAGACTCATCCCAAGTGGAGAAGAGCAAAGCTCAGTCATTTCCAATGAAGAAACTGCTGATCTCGATCATCAAGACTCTGAGAGGTCTGACAAAAGTCGAAGAGAGTTTTGTAAAGACAATGGCCATGTACTCATTTCTGAAGGGCTAGCATTTAGAGCTCTATTTACAATAAATGCATTCTGAATTTACACTACATACTATTTAATAGCCAAGAAGAACATGTGGACACTTTAGAACTAAAGTCTAGTTCTTATGTTCTTGGCCATAAAATAGCATGTAGTAAGAAACAATGTGTTTACCTAGCTCTTCTTCTGGATAAACGATTAATCAATGTCATAATGACTGTGATTCACCACTTGAACCAATCTCAAGGAGAGTATATTTTTATAATTTGTTTCTCTTTCTCTGTTCAATAGTTTGGAAAGAACCAGTCATTCCCTGTGTCCTTGCTTATGTCAATCACCATTGCAAGTCTAAAATTCCTTGTTTCTACACCTAGATGGATTTTTCCCCCAATGTGAATATGTACATACCCTAATTGGATTCGTACTTTTCATTAGTCCCCCAAAACTCTCAAAATCCTCAAAATCTTATAATCTAGCAAGTTCTAGCAAATTATAATCTAGCAAATTCTAACAAAAATTATCTGTCTCTCTATCCTTTTTAGTTATTATTTCTTCTCCCTGCCATGAATAGAACACTGTGCCTCTACTGAATTCACTGCTTCCCTCGAGGCTCTGTAAAGTCATTGCTATTTTTTGATCCTCATAATCCTTACACCTCAAGTTCCTGAAATAAGATTGTTTTTTGATTGTGTCTGTTGTTTCTTTCCTCCCTCAAAAACCCCTGGTATTTGATGTCATACATGGCCACTTGCTACCCCTTTGTATTAGTCTGTTCTCACACTGCTAATAAAAACATGCCTGAGACTGGGTAATTTATAAAGGAAAGCGATTTAACTGACTAACAGTTCCACATGACTGGGGGGGCCTCACAATCACGGCTGAAGGCCAATGAGGAGCAAAGTTACATCTTACGTGGTGGCAGGCAAGAGAGCTTGTGGAGGGGAACTCCCCTTTATAAAACCATCAGGTCTTACGAGACGTATTCACTGTCATGAGAATAGCATGGGAAAGACCCATTCCTATGATTCAATTATCTCCCACCGGGTCCCTCCCATGACATCTGGGAATTATGGGAGCTACGATTCAAGATGAGATTGGGTGGGACACAGCCCAACCATATCACCCTTCTCATTGTTATTGTTTACTAATCTTCCAATTTTAGCACTGTGGTCACTTCTTTTATCCTTAATTTGTAATCTTTCTTGGGGAAGGTAACAGTTACGGGGATAATTCATTGTAAACGGCTCTCATATTTTTACCACTTTTCCTTACCCAATTCTCTCTTCATTGCTTAGTCGTTATTATCAGTAATATCTATACCATTTCCCAAAGCTTCAATGTCAAATCTCTCTGATCACCATTTTTTATATTTTGTGCTTATTTACTCCATTGCGTCCATGACAACAATTTAACTCCATTTAAACTTCCAACCAACTCATACTACAATTTTTCCACTTTCTCCTGGCTTATGTATTTGTTTTCCCTTTTAACCAGCTTAGGGTTCCTGGTCCATCATTGTAGTAAGTTGTCTAATGTACTTTAAATTCCTTCCACCTTCTCCCAATACCTACTGACAATCTCACAAAACTCCAGCACTACCCAAACCTAACGTCCTCCCTGCTCATCTCCCGCTGCTCCCAGTATCTACAGGAATCACACAACCTTACCACTAAGACTCCGTTTAAATTTATAACAGCAAATTTTAAGTTAGTACCCAGGACCACAAAGATGTGCCCAGACACCCTTCTACATTTGTCTAGTGAACTCACTTTAGTTCTCCTTTCAAACTTCACATTCTCCTCAGACCACTTTGACTCTCAGTGAAAAACTCATGGAAGTAAGAAAAATTCTCTTCCATTATTGAGTCTACGAACCTTTATGCAACTGGACTTACACTCTCAGCATTCTTTTTCACTGCTATTGCGACATCCCTGCCCCTGTTACTAACCGGATCTTATACTCAGGCTCTAAGTCCCATTGCTGCTTGTTTTCTCAAGGACTTACCACTATTATGTCTCGTTTCTCTAACATCATCTTTTTTGCCATGCATACTGAATCTTTGTGACTCAGCACACAACTATGCTGCACAATTTACAATGTAAAGAATTAAATAGGCCGGGCACGGTGGCTCACGCCTGTAATCCCAGCACTTTGGGAGGCTGAGGTGGGCAGATCACGAGGTCGATAGATAGAGACCAGTCTGGCCAACATGGTGAAACCCCGTCTCTACTAAAAATACAAAATTTAGCTAGGCGTGGTGGCGTGTGCCTGTAGTCCCAGCTACTCAAGAGGCTGACGCAAGAAAATCACTTAAGCCCGGGAGGCGGATGTTGCAGTGAGCCAAGATTGCGCCACTGTACTCCAGCCTGGCAGCAGAGCGAGACTCTGTCTCAAAAAAAAAGAATTAAATAAAATAAAAACCTCAGTCTTATGCAGTCTAGTGAGGGGTGTCAAACCCCACCAACCCCTGGTTTGGAGTAAAGAGTTAAGGTGACCAAAGGGTAGCTTAGGCTTATTCACATTTTCATGATGGTCTCAAGTTTCCAATCCAGTAAGAGAAGAGTATGCTGGCACGCTGGCTGGCACGCTGACTGGCACATGTGCATTGGCTAAAACAAGTTAGAAGGCATCAAGGGATTGAAAAGCAAAGTCAGTCACATGGCATATGCATGGATACAGGGAAGGGAAGAATTTATGGAAAGGTAATAAGGCTCCATAAAAGAGAAGTAGGTGTGTCATGTGTCTAGAAAAGTGGAGCCTTAGGCAGTCTTGCAGATATTAGATATATCCAGTGCCTCTGCAAGGCACAGAAGTATCAGGAAGACTCCTTTGTAGCCATAAATGACATAAAGTTAATAGAAAACAGTAGTTAATAGAATGGGGCTTTGTGGATGGGCACAAAGAGTGGCTGAACAATGAAAAGCTGAACTAACAGCGTGATGGGTTCTCATGCCTTGATATTCGGAGTCAGCATAGGGAGAAAAAGCTATGAAGTGCAGATAAACTGAAATAGATCAAATATTTCAATACCTTGGCAGAAGAGGAACTTAATTTAGTTGCAAAATAAATGAAACCCTATCTCTACTAAAAATACAAAAATTAGCCAGGCGTGATGGTGGGTGCCTGCAATCCCAGCTCCTTGGGTGGCTGAGGCAGGAGAATTGCTTGAACCCAGGAAGTGGAGGTTGCAGTGAACCGAGATTGCATCGCTGCACTCCAGCCTGGGCAACAAGAGTGAGACTGTCTCAAAAGTAAATAAATAAATAAATAAAATAATTTTAATTCATTGCAACTCTCAGTTTGTGGCCTAAAATTCATTCTCATTACTCTTGACTTTTCTACTGTTACTTATCTAATGCTTCCCTCATATGTAAGATCATGCTAGGGTGTCTGGCCAAGGAAAAGGTAGCTTTCATCTGAAAAAAACCAAAACAACACTTTTTTCCTTACATTTTTCCGTGTTTGGGAAAATTCCTTTTCCAAAACTCCACTGCCTTTGGCAATATTCACACATTCACACAATTTTAGAGCTCTTATCTTGGCCAGTAATTGTGCTGGTGACTTCACTGAGCCCCAGATAAATTAAATCTGGTGAGAACACTTTAGAGACAGCTGGCTGAGGCTGGGTTTCAGCTTGCTTAGTGCACTCTTTGTAATCATGTTCTTCCTATTTTATCTTTTTAATAATTTTATTTCTTTGTTTATTCTCTTTATCACTTTTTTTCCTCCGCTCCAACTCATTCTCAATTTTTTTTATTCTGTTTTTTTTCTTTCTTTCTTTTTTTCCAGTTAGTCTCAATTTTGAATGGCATGGGTAGCCTTTAGGGATAAAATCTGTTGAGATCAAACTGAATGATCTAATTTAATACTGTTTTAAATATTTTTATTCATATTAGATGGCCAGGACATTTGCATATTATTAATAGCTTTACTCATGTAGCATGTAAAACTTATTTCACAGACATTTTCATTGCTTCCAAATTTTACCATTATATTTTGAAAAATCCGTGATTAATATTTATCTATAATTCCATTTTAGTCTATATCATTGTTTCTTTACTGGGTAAGTATGGTCAAAAATCTTGTTTAATTCATATTGCTAAATTGCTCAACGGTAATAAGGATGTCTTTCTAATGGGATGAGAGTTACTCTTTAATACTAAAAATCTTTTAAGACTCAAAAAATAATAGTAATAAGTCAGGGCAGGCTATAAAGAGAGTCTTATTGAGAGCTCTGAGTGTGGCTTGGGCACCAAAAGGACACACCTGAAATTCACTGACTAGTCTTATAGCTGGAGAGCACGATGGTAATAACAGGGCAGAAAGCAGTTCAGGAAAGAAAAATACCCATATCCAAACAAGCAGTTATATATTTATTTATTGTTATATTGCTTTATATATATAAATCAATATAGTTATAAGTATATTGTCATAAATATTGCACTCCTTGAAACTAAAAGTCAAATATATATATATATATTTGACTTTTGGGATAATGTGTATATATCTATATATCTATCTATATATCAAATGTAGAACAATTAATATATATATGTAGACATATATATATGTATGAATATATATATAGACACATAAATATGTATATGTCTATATATACTATACTAAAAGTCAAATAATATATATACACTTGACTTTAGTTTTGGGGGGTACATGTGCAGGTTACATGAGTAAATTGTATACAAATTGTTGTGTATGATTGCTTATAATTGTTGTATAAATGATCCCGTCACCCAGGTAGTAAGCATAATACCCAATAGTTAGCTTTCCAATCCTTCCTCCCATCTTTTCCCTTAAGATGATTTGGCTCTGTCTCTCTACCCAAATCTCATCTTGTAGCTCCCATAATTCCCATGTGTTATGGGAGGAACCTGGTAGGAGGTGATTGAATCATGGGGGCGGGTTTTCCCCTGCTCTTCTGGTGATGGTGAATGGGTCTCATGAGATGTAATGGTTTTAAAAGTGGGAGTTTCTCTGCACAAGCTCTCTTTTTCCCTGCTACCATCCACGTAAGATGTGACTGGCTCCTCCTTGCCTTCCACCATGATTGTGAGGCTTCCCCAGCCATGTGAAATTGTAACTACAATAAACCTTTTTCTTTTGTAAATTGCCTGTCTTGGATATGTCTTTATCAGCAACATGTAAACAGACTAATACACCCTCTATTAGTGCCCAGTGTCTGCCACTTTCATCTTTGAGTCCATGTGTACTCAGTGTTAAGATCCCATTTGTAAGTGAGAATATGTGGTATTAGGTTTTCTGTTCCTGCTTTAATTTGTTGAGGATAATGGCTTCCAGCTGCATCCATGTTGCTGCAAAAGACATTAGTTCATTCTTTGGCATGGTTACATAGGATTCCATGATGCGTATGTACCACATTGTCCAATGTTAATGGGCATCTAGGTTGATTCAGTGTCTTTGCTATTGTGAATAGCACTGTGATGTACATACAAGTGCTTGTGTGATTTTGGTATAACAAATTATTTTCCTTTAAATATATACTTAGTAAAGGTATTGCTGGGTCAAATGGCAGTTCTGTTTTAAAATTCCTTGAGAAATCTTCAAACTGCTTTTCACAGTGACTGAACTGATTTACCTTCACACCAACGTTATATGAGCCTTTCTTTTTCTCTGCAACCTCTCCAACATCTGTTATTTTTTGGCTTTTTGTAATAATCATTCTCACTGGTGTGAGATAGTATCTCATTGTGGTTTTGACTTGCCTCTCTCTAGTGATTAGTGATGTTGCTCACTGTTTCATATATCTGTTAGATCCATACATATTTCCTTTTGAGAGGTGTCTATTGTTGTCAAATGGCCATTTTTAACCTTTTTTTTTTTTTGGCAAACAAGAAATTTTAAAATACAGAAATTAGAAAAGCAATACTAGATGATAAAAAACTGGGGGAAAATCCATGGTGTGACAGGGAAGCTTCAGATGTGGGGCAGTCCAAATTGATTTTTCAGTGATAAATCCATTCTGGAAATTTTAGGCAATGCATCTCTCAAATATTAGCACATTTATTATTCACCTGGGCTTGTGGAATGGGTTGGGCTGGGGTGGGTTGGGCGTTGGAGGGTTGCTTATGGGCTTCAACCCAGGAATTACGATTAGTAGAGCTGAGTTGGGGTCCAGGTGATTCTGATGGAGATGCTCAGTTAATGGCACATATTTTGAGCACAGTGATTTTAAAGGCAACTGACTTGGGTAATCCCTGCAGTCCCTCAACAAACATTAAAGAGTTTAGTTTAAATTATTTTTAAATATATACTTGAGGGTCTTTTGACTCTTACTCTCATAGTTTGCAGATATAAAGTTTAGTAACATACCTTATGCTTTCCCTTGTGAAGAACTTATTCCAGGGGGCAGCTACCTTTTTACCTACTTTTAAAACCTTATCTGACCATTTGTAGGTGCTGTGCACTGAGTCTGAAAACGCAGTTTTTATTTGTCAGTTTGCCTCTCCTTCTACCCTCTCCTCTCACTCCTCCTCCTTTGTACCTTCAACAAGGGCACTCATTTAATGACACTCTGTAGCTGAGAAGATAAAGCTGGATTTCTCCGAGCTGAAAGCTGTCTTCCTTCCATGGAAACAAGTTCAGAGTCATCCTACACAGACAAGAAGCATTAGCATCTGATCTGCTTTATCCTGCAGCAGCAGGAACCCAAGTGCTTTAGGCGGAAAGTAGTCCTTGGTGTATCCGTGGAGATAGGGAGCTTTTCCTTGCTCAGCTTGTTCCAGGATCAGTATGTAAGCTTTGTTTCCAGCAGTATTATCTGTGACAAATGCCTCCCCAAAGCCAGACTGCATCTGTTGACCGATGCCCAGTTCCCACCCTTCAGATTTCAATTAACGTGTACCTGTTAGCAGTCCTCTGAAAGAAAGGCTTGTTGCAATAGAACTAGCAATGGACTCCACTGCTCACTCCAAACTTTCTTTGGAAGAACCAAATTACATATGTAATATTATGTAGATTTGGTCTTTTCTGGTACCATGGTTCTGTTATAGGCTAAAAGAAGGAACAGGAAATGGTCATTTTTACTGATTGCCTTTGAATCGAGAGAGGGGATTGACAAAGAAAGAGCAGGAAGTAATACTGATTTGAGCTCCCTGTGTTTACACAGAAGCAGTGACAGCTTAGAAGCAGTCCCATCTCTGCCACATGAAATGACTGAATTTGATCTTGTCACAGCAGAGCCCTCAGAAGGTGAAGGATGCTGTACAATAGCAGCTTTCCTTCTGAAAATTGAAATGCAAAGTCACCTAAATTTGAATAGGCAAAAGCAGTGTTAGGAGAAACCCCATGATTGCCACTCACTTTCACCCTTTCGCCTGCGTTAGGTCTTCAGCTCTTCCTCTTGCCAACACCATACCTGCCTCCCCAGCCTAAGTCTGAATGGAAATCTTTTAGCCAGTTCTCTTTAGAAAAACTGAGACACTGGCATTTTTTTTCCCTGAGACAATCTTGATCTGTCACCTAGGCTGGAGTGCAGTGGCGTGATCTCAGCTCACTGCAACCTTCTCCTCTTGGGTTCAGGCAATTCTCATACTTCAGCCTCCTGAGTAGCTGGGATTACAGGTGCCTGCTACCACACCCAGCCAATTTTTGTATTTCCAGTGGAGACAGGGTTTCACCATGTTGGCCAGGCTGGTCTCAAACTTCTAACCTTGTGTTCTACCTGCCTTGCCTTCCCAAAATGCTGGGATTTTTTTTTTATATACTTTTTATTGCATTTTAGGTTTGGGGGTACAAGAACATGCAAGATTGTTACATAGGTACACACATGGCAGTGTGATTTGCTGCCTTCCTCCCCATCACCTGTATCTGTTATTTCTCCCCATGCTATCCCTCCCCAACTCCCCACCCCCTGCTGTCCCTCCCCGTTTTCCCCCCAACAGACCCCA
>PVKV010008048.1:0-90998 GCA_004027835.1 Alouatta palliata
TGAATCAAACCTGAAGTTATTTGGTCTAAGCTGCTGCTTTTAAAAAACGAATCATCTGAGTAAGAGTCAGGTTTTACTACTTGCTGAAAATCACAAAAAGCTGATTAACACATAAGCCACTGGGTATCCTGACTTCCTGGGAAGTGTTTCTTTTGTCCATTTAAGCATGCTTTCTTCAAGATTACCCAAGACGGGGGCTGAGCTCATGTGTGGAGCACCCGAACACACACAGCAGGTGGCCATAACAAAATGAGAAAACAAATGTTATAAATAAATTGATATTCAGTGAGTTTCAATAAATCTTTGAAGCAATTATTGTGGTTGGGAGAGAAAAATCATAATTTATTGGGCATCCCTAACCTTTAGGATAATTCTTAGTTTGAATTATACATGAGAATATCACTTTTACTGCAGTAAGAACTCCCAAATTCCAGTGGCTTATAACAACCAGCATTTATTGCTCATGAATTTTAATTGATGGCAGCTGCAGGTCATTTGTGATGGTTCTTCCCAGATCTGTTCCCCATGTTTTCTCTCCCTAAGAGCCAGGCTGAAGAAGCAGTCCCTATTTGGGACATGGCATACTTGTGGAAGAGGAAACAGAGCAGGAGAATTCATGGAACCCATGGTTCCTGTTAAAGTATCTGCTCACACAAGGCTCATGACACTTCTGCTCACATCCCTTACGCCAAAGCATATCACATGGCCAAGTAAGGAGGGATGTAAGCTGCTCCCTCAGAAGGACTACAAGTCCCATGGCCATGAGTGGGTGTGTATAATCCTCTGACAGAGAAGGAGAGAGCACATACCTGAGGGAAATAATACAATCAACCACAGAGTGTACACAGGGTCTGTAGAAGTCCTAATCTGGACCTGCCCTTAAAGTGAGAATATACCAAGGGATCGAGACCATTCTGGACAACATGGTGAAACCCCGTCTCTACTAAAAATACAAAAATTAGCCAGGCATGGTGGCACACACCTGTAGTCCCAGCTACTCGGGAGACTGGGGCAGGAGAATCACTTGAACATGGGAGGAAGAGATTGCAGTGAGCCGAGATCGTGCCACTGCACTCCAGCCTGGCAACAGAGCAAGACTCCATCTCAAAAAAAAAAAAAAAAAGTGAGAATATACCACACTTATGACCCTCTGGAAACTTTCCCCTAGAGTTAGAAGGGGGCGGAGGAGGTTGAAATGTAAAAGGAGGAGAGAGCTGGGTCAGGTGAAGGGAGTAGTCCTGTAACATGTGCTTTGGTTTGAAGTCCGCTAAAGAGACCATCCCCAACCCTGCCCCGGGTCTTTAGATGTCTTACGGGTTATTTATACAGGAGAGAGAAATTTGGGTATGCAGTAGCACAAATAATCCAAAACCTATTGACATTTGAATACTTAATGCTATTTGTGATTTCTGTAGGCAGTATAGTTCCCTTCTTGATTCCATTTAACTGGGATCATTGTGAAGGTTGCTTGGCATTCCCCACACACACAGCAGCTAATGGGAAGAAGACAGTGAGGAGGAGCATGAGAGGAAAGCCAACAAATGAGGTGAGGCTGGCCACAAAAGTGATTAATTCACATAGGGACAAGTGAGTAACATCTTATGCCCAGCTGAATTCTAAGCCTCGCACAGGGACTGAGAGAGACAGCAAATCTCGTTATTCTACGGTAGCCTCACCCATTCTCCCAGGATGCAAACTCAAGATTGGTGAGGAGAGGCCAGGGCTCAGGCAAATGATAGCCTGCAGCACGCTGCAGCCCTCGGCAGGAGTTCATGATAGTTTTTCTTTATTGCCTCTTGTATCAAGGAGTGATTGAGGACCTACTAGTTGCAAATGTGTGGGCACTATAGGGAAGTCAAAAGTCATAAGGAAACACTATCCCTGCCCCTCCAAAATTATTGCTAGTGATGATAACATTTTATAACTTTAAAGCACTTTGAATGTTTTAAATTGCTTCACAATGGGAGGCCAGAGCTATAGAAGCAGCTCTGTAACCAAGAAGCTGCCAGAGGCCCCTCTAAGCACTTTCTGTCTCATGTTCTCAAGCTTGTAAGGTACAGTACCAAGGGCTACAGTGGTGCCCATCCTGGGAGGTGGTCTCTGCAGGCTTATGAATTTAGGAGACAGCCCTCAGCTGAAGTAGCTAACCTACCAGAAATAAATAACAGAAAAAGGATGCAAAATGTCTTGCCTATGCACCACTTTGCATTACTTCACTACCTAGAAAAATAGTCTGAAATATTGCTGCGTGGTTAACAGCTTAATTTTTCACAATAGACTATCAGGTTCAAAACTTGACTTAGCCATTTATTAGCTGTGTGACCTTGGAAAAGTTATCTTACTCTGTGTGCCTTGGTTTCCTCATCTAGAACTAGAATTGTTATGAGAATCCAAAACACAATATTTTCTTTTCCTGTTGCTTAGCTAATTACAAAACAATTGCTCCCTGGAGCAGCAGTAAGAATATGATGGTTCTGCTGTAACAGTGCAAGTCTACGTCTCTGGAGATACTAAAGTCCAGGCATGTGATTTAGGTTCTTTCAACCAGACCTATCTGCAAGATCCTATGATTTGGAAGTGAGGGAATAGCAGGAATAGGATTTCCATTTTGCAGCCTAGGGGATGACAGATGCCACGTTTCTGTGATTGGAAGTGGGGAAAGCAGCAGAGGCCGCTTGCTATCATGGACAGAGCAGTGGGGTCCTGGGATCAGTGGCCAGTTCCTCAGGGTGTTTTCAGGAATTATTACTGGAAATCAGCCTAGAATTGTTCCTCTAGTCCTTTTTGTGACTCTGGGAGCTAGAGAAAGTAGCCAAGGCTCCAATCCCAGCTCTGCACTTAATAATTGTGTAATCTCAGGCAAGTTATCTCACTGCTTTATGTCTCAGTTTCCTTATCTGAAAAGTAGGTCAGATTGGTAGCTATCTCACAGGGTTTTATACCATATAAAGGAGTTAATATAGATAAAGCTTTTAGAATGCATCCTGACACATGGTAAACATATTAATGTTACATTACGGTTGTTGTGCTTCTGTTGCTATTATTATTAATGATATATTTCAAACAAGCTAAAGTGGATTCTCTTGTCTACAAGTAAAAGCACAGCTTAATACAAAGAGCAACATGCTTTGTACTTGATTTTTACGTAAAGAAGTAGTAACACATATATGTGTTGCTGCCTGAGAAGACCAAGAAACTATAGTTTCGAAAGTGTATAAATGGATAAAGACAGTTTTTAAAAAATCATTAATGAAGTCAGGAAATTACAGGATGGAATGCAAAACAGGGACAATCAACTGTGTTATGAGTATGAAACAACCTCACTGAAGGAGGTATAGAGAAAAGGTGCTGATTTAAGCAACTTTGGAAATGAGCAGAGACCTTTAGACTAAAGGCAGAAGAAACTGTACACAAGCACTGTATTCTGACTGATAAAGTCTTTCTTACAGAGATTACAGGCAAGTGGAGGAGGCTAGAATGACTCATACGGTAATAGATTAAAGATGTTAGAACTATCTATGCTGGGTGTGGTGCTGCATACCTGTAGTCCCAGTTACTCAGAAGGTTGAGGTGGGAGGATTACTTGAGCCCGGGTACCAGAAGTTGCATGAGCCAAGATCATGCCACTGTACTCCAGCATGAAAACAGAGACTCGTTTAAAAAAAAAAAAGAATGTGCTCATTTTCAGCTTAATATAGTTAAATGTATAAATATTTGTAAATGGGTGTATGTACACAGGTCAGCACATACACATATAATTCCTTCCTCTGTCAGCTAGGAAAACCCAAAAGAAATAACACCTTTACAGCACACCTAGTGCTCAAGTCTTGGTTCCTTATGCCATTCTGCAATGAAAGGAACCAGGGATCCTTGAAGAAATGGCCTATTCTAGGACTGGTGAGGGAAACACCAAAGATAAGCCTGGACCAGCACCTTATACTGCCAGAAAGTAAGAAAGTGCTAAGGAAGAAAGAGAAAGTGGGGCTAGAGAGAGGAAGTAGGGAAGGGCAGGGTAAAGGAAAAGAGGAAAAGGGTGGAGACGGGGACATAGTAATGGGATATGTCAATAGGGGACAACTGTAAGAGTTCCCAATGGCCAACTCTGGATCAATTTGAGTGCCAAAATAAATAAAGTTGTATTGAATTATAACCCCAGCTATAAAATAAATGTTCATGAGTCCATGCAGATATAGATGATTTTAAAAATAAATAATTGGAGTAAAAGGGACAAATCTGAGAAGAACAGTTCCAAGTAATTTATATGAATGCTCCACCTCTAGTGTGTGGAGCATAACTCCCCCCAAAAAGTGTGAGCTATCTCTACTGATTTCCTTGCAAAGAGTACAGTATGGAAAGGTGAGTGGGGAGCAGGAAGTGATTTACTATAGAGAAACTTGACAAACACTACCTTGGCCAGGTGATCAAGGTCAACATCAATAGTGTTAAGTCAAATGAATCATATGTATACCCTTGATATGATCTAGTGGGATACTGAAGGATAATATAGTGAGGCTAATGGTATTACCCCTCCTCCAAAAAACCTATAACCCCAACCTAATCATGAGGAACAAAATTAGAAAAATCCAAACTGAGGGATAGTCTGTATAAAAATACATGACCAGTACTCTACCCCTCAAACTGTCAAGGTCATCAAAAATAAAGAATGTCCAAAGGAAACATAACAATTAAGTGGAATGCGGTCTCCCGGATGGGATCCTGGAACAACAACAAAAAAAGGACATTAAGTAAAAGCTAAGCAAATCTCTATAAAGGAAGCAAATCTCTATAAAGTATGCATCATAGTGAATTTTTTAAAAAGTAAATGAATGAAGACATTTCAAAAGAAGAGACAGACAATGACAAAAGCTTTATTAATATCAACACTTTGAAGACACAGAGACAGCAACTGGAAGAGAATCCTGCCATACAAGAAGCTCTTTTGGATTCTACAGTAAAGGCACAGAATCCCTTCTGCTGGTGGATCTGTTATACCACAACCAAAAGTTGTGATTTGGACCGATCACAGAACCTGTAAAACCTACACTGATGAAGTTCTGCAGCACAAGCTGGAGCTCAATCCGCTTTAAAAGAGATCCAGGAATTATTTTGATAAATTTTTTAGTGAAGTTAGCAGCATTCTCAAAAACATCAGCCGCTAACAAGTCTGTATCAACAATCAACTTGAGCACTTGGTTCGGGAGTACTGTGCTGCCCATCCCAGCTGCCTAAGGCAAGAGGTGGTGCCATCTGGGAAAAGAGAGGGGAAACTGAAAGGAACAGTTTTTTTTTTCTAAAATAGCAGAAGGATAAATGAGAAATGGAATAAAATGCTAGCAGCATTTCTAATGGTACCATTGCGGTAAATATTAAGCAGAATGCAACTGAGGCAACGGTGCAGGAGGACATTAGAATTTATGAAGTGGCCTGAGCCGAAAGTTAAGGCAAAGTATATGACTAGGGATATGCCTAAAGCAATTATCCCAGAATGTGCAGTAGATGCTTCTTAAAATGTATTGTTAGACTTGCTTCTAATCAGTTGCTTTCTCATGTCCAGTTATATTTCACTTTGCTTAATCTGTAAAAACAATACTTCATAGAACCTGTTCAGTGAGTGAAGGAATATATATGTGTTTAAATACATGGTATATATCATATATATCTAAATACACATAGAGATATATACATACACGTATATATATATATATATATATACACATAAATTGCATTATGATGAATGTAATTTAAAGCTCTTGAGAATTGTTATGTTTAATTGAGTCATTTTAAATGATCTTTAAGAAAACATAATAGGGACCATCTCATTTGATTTTCTAAGGAATTTTGTGAGGTAGAAACATCAGGTATTGTAATCCTCATGTTACAGAAGGGAAATAAGCCCAAAGAGGTTAAGTGGCTTGCTCAAGGTCACAGAGTTAGTTAGAAGAGCTTGCAGTATAGTTGGCCTAATAAAATACCTCCAGGCACATAAAACATCCTGAAATAATTAGAAGTTTGTGATTTTTTTCTGAATCAAATTTCCAAGCTCCAAAGATATTCTCCTAACTAAAAAGAGATCCACACAAGCAAATCATTTTCATCTGCCTGAGAAATACAGCGGGTTCTTTTCTAGGGTGAAAAACAAATTTGCCTTCTTCAAGCTTGCAGATGAAGTATAAATATTGGTGCAAGACTTTTACAGTTCATTAACTGTCATCCAGAGCAAGGAAGATTTGTGGCTTGCTTAAGGGACCGTTGGGCAGGGGTACGACACACATGCCAATAGGTTTAACTCTTTAGCAACGGGCCGTGGCAACAGACCAGGAGGCCACCAGCTCCCAGACAAGGGCAATGAGGACATCAGTCACACTCAGAGTAGTTTGCTTTGGGTCCTCACATTTTAAAAAAATCTCTAGAATATTGTGTGTAGAATGATTTTTATGTTCTTTCTGGAGGTTTCTATTGTAAAATCAATATCAGCTACTTCTGGAAGACCTATGTTGTTAGTATTAGATACTATAAATTGAATATTACAGCCATCAGCTCTACATTTCTTGTTCTTTAGATTTATAATCAGCATTTCAGATATGCCAGGGTGAAGAACAAAGGTTAGATTAAAATCTATGGCAGAAAAGAATAATTAACACATTTATTCAACGACCAAGCAAAGTGTTCCTTTAGTTTCAACAGAATTACTTGGCATTCTGCCCATGACAGGTTGTTTACTCTAAAATTAATTTCTAAAGAATTGACTGGTTTGGATCAAATGCGTAACCCTGAAGGGCATAAGAAAACACCTGGAATCTGATTTTTAGATCAATCATCCATCTTGGAAAAAACAAAAGGTGACTGGAAACTTCCTAATGAGCTTATCTTGTGATTGTCCAGTGGTTTGGACCACTGTACTACTTCTATTGACAACGTTTGTTGTTTATTTTGGGTGAACTAAAGCCTTCTGTGCCTGTGTAAGTAATCAATGGCTGATATTAAGTGATATTGTGCTAGAGTTACTTAGAAGTAATTCAAAAGAGCTTGCACTTCACAGGGGGATATGCACAGTTAATATTTCCCCACGCTGAAAACTGCAACCAAGGCACAAGCTATTACTTATGGTAACAAACAATTACCCTTCACAATAGAACTAAAAGCAGAATTCTGATTCATGAATATGCTTTTAATATTTCCCTGCTGTGGGCATTGTTTTTTTCCCACCCTGGAACACACTGAGAAAGAATGTTGTGTACATGCAGAAATGTGGTACTGGGTATACACATGCCTGTGTGTGTGAATGTAAATAGTCAATAAAATGAAACTCTGCTCATTCTTTTTTACTAACCACAAATAATAGCATCTAATAAATGTTTAGCAAATGAGTATAACAAATGTTCTGAAATTTTAATACAGAGCTAAGATTATTACTGATATATTCTTTTAAGACTATTAGTATAATTAATCTTTCAATGAGTGATACAAAAATTATTATGGCAATCTGTGGAGACCATAATCTTGTTTTCAATGATCAATTTTTTTATTTTATAGGTATATAAGAAATATATATATTTTTCAGGGTACTTGCGATAATATGATACATTCAGATAATCAAATCAGGGTAATTGGGACATCCAACACTTTAAATATTAATCCTTTCTAATTATTCTCTTGCAGCTATTTTGAAATGTACAACTGATTAGTGTTACATACAGTCACCCACCTGATCTATCAAACACTATGTCTTATTTCCTCTAACTGTATATTTGTACCCATTGATCAATCTCTCTTCATCCCTCTTTTCCTCTACCTTTCCCAGCCTCTGGTAACCACCAATCTACTCTCCATCTTCATGAGATGCACTTTTTTAGTTCCCACATATAAGTGAGAACATATAATGTTTGTTTTTGTTTTTCTGTGCCTGGCTTATTTATCTTAATATAATGATCTCCAGTTTCATACATGTTGCTGCAAATGACAGGATTTCATTTTTCATGGCTGAATGATATTCCATTGTATATATGCCACATTTTTACTATCCATTTATCCAATGATGGACACAAACATTGATTTCATATTTTGGCTTTTACAGATACAACTGCAATAAATATGGAAGTACAGATATCTCTTTGATATATTGATTTCCTTTCTTTTGGATAGATACCCAGCTGGATATATGGTAGCTCTAGTTTTAGTTTTTAAAGAAACCTCCATACTGTTTTCCTTAGTGGCTGTATTAATTAACCTCCCACCAACAGTATACAAGGAGTCCCCTTTCTCCACATCCATACCAGTGGCTGTTATTCCCTGTCTTTTTGATAGAAGCCATTCTAACTGGGGTGAGACAATAGCTCATTGTTGTTTTGATTTGTATTTCTCTAATGATTAGTGATGTTGAACATTTTTTCACGTACCTGTTGGTCATATGTGTGTCTTGTATTTTTTTTAGAGATGTCTATTCATGTCCTTTGTCCACTTTTTAATTGAATTGTTTGTTTGCTTTTATGTTGTTGAGTTGTTTGAGCTCCTAACTGAATATATTCTGATGATGGGTTTCTTATTTGCATTTCTCTGATGATTAGTGATGTTGAGCACTTGTTCCCATACCTGTTGGTCACTTGTATGTCTGTCTTTTTTTTTTTAGAGATGTCTATTCATGCCCCTTTTTCACTTTTCAATTGAATTGTTTGCTTTTATGCTGTTGGGTTGTTTGAGGTTCTTCTATTAATATATTTGATGAAGGTTTTTATCATAAAGGCATGCTGAATTTTATCTGATGTTTTTTCAGTATCTATTGAAATGATCATAAGACTTTTGTTCTTGGTTCTAATAATATGATGTATTATGTTTATTTGCATACACTGAACCATTCTTTCATCCTGGGATGAATCCCACTTGATCATGGTGAATGATGTTTTTAATATGTTGTAACGTTGTTGAATTCACTCTACTGGTATTTTGTAAGGATTTTTGCATCTATGTTCATCAGTGATGTTGGCCTGCAGTTTGTCTTTTTTTTCACTTGTGCCCTTGTCTGGTTTTGGTATCGGGTAACACTGGTCTTATAGAACGAGTTTGGAAGTATTCCCTTCTCTTCGGTTTTGTGGAAGAGTTTGAGTACAACTGGTATTAGTTCTTAAAGGTTTGGTAGAAGGCTGGGCATGGTGGCTCACACCTGTTAATCCAGCACTTTGGGAGGCCAAGGCAGGTTGATTACTTGAGGTCAGGAGTTTGAGGCCAGCCTGGCCAGCATGGTGAAATCCCATCTCTACTAAAATTCAAAACTTAGCTGGGCATGGTAGTGTGCACCTGTGATCTCAGGTGCACACCACCACGCCCGATACACCAAGAGACAAGAGAATCTCTTGAACCTGAGAGGTGGAGGTTGCAGTAAGCTGAGATCACATCACTGCACTCCAGCCTGGGTGACAGAGTGAGTGAGACTTCATCTAAATAAATAAATAAATGTTTGGTAGAATTCAGCAGTGAAGCTATCAGGTCCTGGCCTATTCTCTGACGGCAGACTTTTTCTTACAGCTTTGATCTTGTTACTCACTGTTGGTTTCCCGAAGTTTTCTATCACTTCATGGTTCAATCTTGATAGGTTGTATGTTTCCAGAAATTTATTTATTTCTTCTAGGTTTTTCGATTTGTTGGCAATATAGTTGTTCCCAGTTATCTCCAATTCTTTGTATTTCTGTGTTCTTAATCACTATGTCTCCATTTTCATTTAATTTTATTTATTAGGATGTTCTCTCTTTTTTTCTTAGTCTAGCTAAAGGCTTGTCAATTTTGTTTATCTTTTTGAAAAACCAACTTTTCAGTTCATTGATTTTCTGTATTTTTATAGTTTTGATTTTATTTATTTATGCTCTAATTTTTATTATTTCTTTCCTTCTTCTAACTTTGGGTTTGGTTTTGTTCTTGCTTTTCTAATACATTGAAGTGCATCAGTAGGTCTTTTATTTGAAGGCTTTCTCCTTTTTTCATGTAGGCATTTATTGCTATAAACTTCCTTTTTAGTACTGATTTTGCTGTATTCCATAGATTTTTGTATTTTGTCTTTCTGTTTTTATTTAATGTTTTTTTAAATTTCTTAATTCCTTCCTTGACCCATTGGTCATTCAGAAACATGTTGTTTAATTTTTCTGTGGCTATGTTATTTCTGAGGTTCTTCTAGTTATTGGTTTCTAATTTTAATCCACTATAGTCAGGAAAGATAGTCGATAAGATTTCTGCTTTTTTGAATTTGTTGAGACGTATTTTGCAGCTTAAAATATGGTCTTCTGGAGAATGTTCCATGTACTGATGAAAAGAATGTATTTTGCAGCAGTTAGGTAAAATGCTAACTCTGATGTTTCTTTGCTGAATTTCTGTCTAGATGAACTGCCCATTACTGAGAGTGACGTGTTGAAGTCTCCTACTATTAACTATATTACAATCTACTCTCCTTTTACCTCTATTAATGTTTGCTTTATATAATTGTGTGCTCTGGTGTTGGGTGCATAGATATTTATGATTGTTATAACCTCTTGTTGAATTGACTCCTTTTTATTATTTTAGCATGACTTTCATTCTCTTTTTATGGTCTCAGACTTGTCTGTTTTATCTGATACCAGTATAGCTACTCCTGCTCTTTAGTTTTCACTTGCATGGGATATCTTTTCTATCCCATACTTTCAGTTCTTATGTGTCTTTATAGGTGAAGTGGGTTTATTGTAGGCAACATATAGTTCAGTCTTGTTTCTTCATCTATTCAGCTACTCTATGGCTTTTAATTGATGAATTGAGCCCATTTACATTCAGTATTATTACTGATAAGTAAGGACTTACTATTGCCATTTTATTGCTGGTTTTCTGGTTGTTTTGCAACTCCTCTCTTCCTTTCTTTATTTCTTACTGTCTTCCTTTTTGGTTAAGTTATTTTCTCTGGCAGTATATTTTAATTCATCACTTTTTTGTTTTTAGTGTATCTATTGCAGATTTTTGCATTGTGGTTACCCTGGAACTTACAAAAAACATCTTAGATATAAAAAGTTATTTCAAAGAGATGATAACTCATTTTCAATCACAAAAGAAGAATAGAAACAAATGAAGAAAAAAACTAAAAGTTTATGCTTTAACTTCATCTCCCCACATTTTGACTTGTATTGTCTCAATTTACATCTTTTTATATTGCCTGTCTCTTACCAGGTTGCTGTTGCTGTTATTGATTTTGATAGATTTGTCTTTTAGGCTTCATACCAAAGTTATGAGTGGATTGAATACCACAACTACAGTATTGAAGTATTCTGGAGTTACCTTTGTGCTTAATTTTACCAGTGGGTTTTATACCTTCAAACATTTTCTTTTTGCACATTAGTATTTTTTTTTTTCTGACTTAGGAACTTTCCTTAGCATTTCTTGTAAGTCAGATCTGGTGGCAGTAAATTCTTTCAGCTTTCATTCATCTGAAAAAAAAACTTTATCTCTTTTTCATACTTGAAGAATAGTTTTGCTAAATACAGTATTCTTGGATAGCAAGCTTTGCTAAATACAATATTCTTGGATAGCAAGTTTTTTTTTTTCTTTTAGCACTTTGAAACTGCCATCCCACTCCCTCCTGGCCTGTATGGCTTCTGTTGAGAAGACTGTTGCCTGATGAATTAGAGTTTCTTTATATAGTATCTCTTTCTCTTCTCTTTCTTCTTTTAGGGATCCCCTTTTTCCTTGAACTTTGAAAATTTGATTACATGCCTTGGGGTGGTCTCATTAGATTGAATCTGTTTGATGTTATCTAATATTCTTGTACCTGGGTATTTATATCTTTCTCAATTTTTGAAAAGTTTTCTGTTATTGTTTCTTTGAATAAACTTCCTACCTTCTTGCCTCATTCAACTCCCTCTTGAACACCAATTAGTTTTAGATTTGGTCCTTGGAGATAATTTGCTCTATCTTGTAGGCAATCTTCATTTCTTTTTATTCTTTTTTCTTTTCCTTCTTCGACTATGTAATTTCAAATAGGTTGTCTTCAAGTTCACTGATTCTTTCTTCTGATTGATCCATTCTGCTGTTGAGAACCTCTTATGAATTTTTTAGTTTATCAAACATATTTCTCAGCCTAAGATTTCCATTTGATTTTTTTTTATTATTTCAATCTCTATTGTATTTCTCCACAAAATTTCTGAATTGATTTTTTGTGTTATGCTGTAATTCACTGAGTTTTCTTAGAAGCACTGTTTTAAATGTTAGGTCAGAGAGCTCACATGCTGCCATCTTCTTTCTGTCAGATGCTGGTTCTTTGTTCATTTGGGGAGGTCATGGTTCTCGCTGTTGTTTTTTGTGGAGATACATATATGTCTTGCATTAAAATATTATTTATTTATATCTTTTCTGTCTTGCTTTTTGTTGTTGGTGGTGGTTATTTTATATGTGTATATGTTTGCTTAGAGGTTCTTAGTAATTTACCTGTGGAATGTCTTAATTTTTTTTCTGCTAAGTCACTGCCTCCTTATCAGTATTAAATGGCCCCTTAAGCCCAGATTTGCCTTGGCTCTAGCACACAGAGTGCTGCCCCTCCAGAATGTGGGAAGTCCCAAATATGTTGTAGCAGTAAGAGAAGGCTGGCTAGGGATTTGTGCCCATGGGTCCTGTGGAACATACTTTCTACAGCCTAGAGCTGCTGAACAGCCACTCTGATTTGGTGTCTCTTTTGCCTGAGTTATGGAGCAGGATTTCCAGGGCTAGATGGAAGTCCCACCTCTTTCCTTTGTCTCTTGCTGTTCTCAGAGACATTTCTCCCTTCAGGCACTCGTGATGCTACCCATGGGTTGAGGCAGAAACAGATCTCCTGCCAGTAAACACAAGATGGTGGGGAAGCTGGTTGTCCACCTCAATCTTACTTTTTCCAGTGTAGAAATCATGAGTCATAAGAAATTTTCTGCACGCTTGCTGCTGGGCAGATGTAGTGGAGGGGTGTTGCAGATATAGAAATCCAATTCTTTTACCATCTACTCAGTTTTTTTTACTTCTCTGTGGCCTCAGTAACTTACTCATTTTCACCTTTGAGTTCTGGGATATTGCTGGTGATAATCTTGGCATTGTATATTTGTTTTTGGTATTCTGTGGTGGGAGCCAGCTTGTGTTTACACTACCATTTTGGAACCGGAATTATGATCAATCAGTTAATTATTAACTATTAATTATCTTAGATACAAACTGGTACATAGCTTATTCTACGTTCAATAATACAAGTATATACTTTGTAATACACATATCATTAATATTGACAGTTGTATCTCAAAAGCTTTTTACATCTTTGACTTTACAATCAGTGGTTGAACTGTCAACCAGCTGGTAGTTCTGATGTAATTGCTATTGCTTGTTCATGTATTAACTTGGTTGTAAATGTTCTGTTATTATTACTGCCATTAATTGAATAATTTGTTTGGGCCTGAAATAAAAGGCAATGTACTAGGAGACCAAAAGTGCTATATAGAATATTTTTAAACCTTTTTGTGCTTCAATTAGGCCAACATTTTTTATGAACTCACAAATTTTGAATTACAAGCAGAAAAATCTTCCCCAAACTAAGATTTTAAAATGTTTCCACAATTATTTTTTTATTTTTATAGTTTCATTTCTTATCCTTAAACATATAATCTGTTCAGAGTTTATTATGGTATTCTATCATTTTCCCCAGTGATCTATTGTATTATTCTGTTATCAGGCTGCTATAAATAACTACCCAAGATGGGGTAATTTAGAAAGGAAAGACTGGGTAATTGACTCACAGCTCCAGATGGCTGGGGAAGCCTCAGGAAACTTACAATCATGGCAGAAGGTAACACAAACACATCCTTCTTCACATGGCAGCAGGAGAGAGAAGTGCTAAGCAAATGGGGAAAAATCCCTATCAGCTCTCCTGAGAACTCACTCACTATCACAAGAACAGCATGGGTATAACCACCTCCATGATTCAATTACCTCTCACAGCATTCCTCCCATGACACATGGGGATCATGGAAACTACAATTCAAGATGAGTTGTAGGTAGGAACACAGACAAACCATATTTATTATACTGAATTATTATAATCTAAATTTGCTCATATTTATTTTATTTTAAACTATTTCTAGGTTTTTAATCATTTTCTTTTGGTTCATTCATCAATTCCTGCAATGGTAACTCACTATTATAATTATTGTGGCCTTATAATAAATTTTCTTGTATACCAATGCTATTTATCTCTCATTTATCTTCTTTTTTAAAAATTTTTCTAGCTATACTTTTTTTTGGAGACAGAGTCTTACTCTATCACTCAGGCTACAGGGCAGTGGTGTAATCTCTGCTCACTGCAACCTCTGCCTCCCAGGTTCAAACGATTCTCGTGCCTCAGCCTCCTAAGTAGCTGGAACTACAGGTGTGCGCCACTGTATCTGGTTAATTCTTTGTATTTTTAGTAGAGACACTGTCTCACCATTTTGAGACCAGAGAGGGTTGCTCAGGCTGGTCTTGAACTCCCCAGTTCAGATAATCCACCCACCTCGGCCTCCCAAAGTGCTAGGATTACAGGTAAAAGCTACAGCACCCAGCCCTACCTATACTTATTTTTTAGTTTCCCATGTGAGCTTTAAAAGTACCTTGTCTATTTCAGTAAACTATTCATAATGCCGAGCTATTTTAAATTTAAAATTAACATGAGATAATTGATATGTTGTAACATTGATTCTGCCTATACGAGGATATGTGTGACAAAGATAGTCACCATAATAGTTTCAACATTGTTCACAGGCACAATTTTGTTTTCATTTTTAAAATTTAAGTTGTAATGTTTTCAAAAATTGATAAAGTGTAAGCATCCTGTGCAACATGGATGTTTTAAACTAGACAGACATTCCGGAGTGGTTAAATCTAGCCAGCAAATTTATGTCCTCACATAGTTACCGTTGTTGTGGTGACAATGATATCCACTCTTTCTGCATTTTTTGAGACTATGCTGTCATTAACTACAGTCACCTTGTTGTAGGTACAATTCTAGATGAGGTCCTTGTCCCCTGCTTTCTTCTACGAAATTCATTCTGTGACAGCTTCTGCCCGCATCTCTGCTTTACCCAGTTCCCACATCCAGTGTCATAAACAGAGAATCTAGTATCTGCTCCCCTGGGCATA
This sequence comes from Alouatta palliata, assembly GCA_004027835.1. NCBI lineage: Eukaryota > Metazoa > Chordata > Mammalia > Primates > Atelidae > Alouatta > Alouatta palliata. Next base: position 15,133 of record PVKV010008048.1, read on the forward strand.
TCTCTCACCTTCAGGAAATGCTGGTGCATTCTGAAATAGCTGCCCTCCCTTCTCCACGCCCCATCTCTTCCTTTCTTCTTGCATCGTTTCTTCGTGCTCTCAGCTACTTTTGGTAACCCTTAACACATTCTTTTCAGATACAGTGGATTAGATATGCTTTGATTTTTTTTAATTTTGAGGGGCTGATTTTGATAAGTTCCAGAATGATAATAATAAATGTCAATTTATGAAGTCCTCTTCATTCTGGGGTCTATAGGGTAGCTTTTTAACCAAATCCTCTATCTCCTTTCTCTCCTCAGGTCAGTCCATCTTATATGTTGGCATTATGTGCTAATCTTTTGAAACACAGGTCTTTATAAAAATCAACTTATCCATCTACTCAAAAGTATGTAGCATCCTACTGAACTCAAACTGTTTAACCTGCCACACAAAGCTGCCTGACATCTGGCTCTCACCTAAACTTGCAGCAGCCTTGCTCACTATTTCTGCTTCTTACTCTGTGTTTCCCATTTAGTCTCTTCTTGCAGACTTCTTTATTTTGTGCTGGCCATTTCTCAATGTAAAAATCTCTTCCTCTCCTTTTATCTTTATATGAATACATCCTACCTCTGGATCCCCACCTGAAATAATTTTTGTCTTGCTCTACACTTTTCTGTACTTACCTTTGTCTTTTCTCTGACATTATCATTATATTCACAATTATTGTCTTTTCTCCTAGCACAAAGGCTCCAGAGAAGACAATCCTGCCTGATATATCTAAGTTTTCCACAAAACATTCAGCACAATGAAAATACTCCATAAATATGTCTTGAATGAATGAGGTCACTCTCAGTATTTAATAAGAATAGAAATAAATACTGCGTTGAAGAGTAATCATTTTGCTGGGCTTCGGGGATGCCATCCTTCTATACAGTAAAGAATTGTCATCTTGCTGTGATTTTGTCTTTTCATGAAATAGAATTTTTAAAGGAACCATCTCTTACTAAGGATGCCAATTAATTGCGCTTCAGCTATGTGAGGTTTTACAGGTCTACATCTGTGCTCCGTTACATAATTCCTTCCCACTTCCCTGGTCATGCCCTCTCCTACCCTCCCTGATGCCTAATCCTCTCAGAGCCTGACCTAGATCTATCCTTCCCTGAACACTTCTCCAACCTTCCAAGACACAGGGATCCGTTTTCCTATGAACTCTCAGAGCAAATTTGTCAACATGATGTACTTAGCAGAAACTACCTTTTGTGTTACTGGAGAGACCAAATTTCTTATCTTCTCTAGTAGACTAGATACTTTGAGGAAAGGGATGATATTGTACACCTGTTGTCTTAAACTCTTATAACTGAATCATATCCAGTAAAATTACTACCAGGCTTCCAAAAACCTCAGTCAGCTCAGCTCTACAGATAGCTTCCTCAAAGACAGCCACCATGTAAAACCCAGCCCCAGCATCTCAGACACATACCAGTTCTGATGTCCTCCTTTAAAGACAAGCCTGCCATCAGCTTTTTTCCTCTAAGCTTTGATCTCTAAGCCTCCTCGGTGTGGGTGAGCATTTTTTGAGGCTGCCAACTCAAGCTTTGTCCACCATGTAATGGACATGAATACTGAACTAGGGTTGCTATTCCGGGTTCTAGTAAACAAAGCTTATCAGCTGGTCACACCATTCTGATCACGATGAGGACCAGGAAAGGGTCAGGGAGGCAGCAGGAAAGGAAAAGTGAAAAAAAGAAATTGACAGAATTTATCCCTAAAGCAAGTGTGTGTGTGTGTGTGTGTGTGTGTGTGTGTGTGTGTGTTAAAAATGACCACCCCTCCCCTCACCCCTCAACAGGTTATAATGCCTATCCCTATATAGTGTTGCTTGCCAAGGTCCCAAAGGGAAAGAATAAGTTACAATTGTACAAAATTCAACATAACCCCAAACATGACAGTACATGAAATCTGCAGATGAATTAGAAAGCATAAGTCATGCGCGTTCTCCGGAGGTAGTAGTAGGGCAAATTTTTTCATCAATGAAAATAAAAATAAAGCTAAATTATGAGCGCCACCTGGTGGAGAAATCTCTCACTGCACTAACCTCCTCCACTGAGGGGCCAGGTGGAAATGCCAAGGGCAGGGTGTGCCCCTGGATGTGATCAATTGCTGTTGCTCATATCCCATCTCACCCAGGACATTATGCCATTTCCTTGCCGCACAGGGAATTGGAGATAGTTGCTTGAGTCTTCGCCCTCTGATGTGAGCAGCAGGTGACACAAGACAACAACACGGGGACAGCTGGTGTGATGCTGTTAGCTGGTACAACAGAAACAAAAGCCGTGATGCACATTCATGAGTGTATGTATGCATTCACACATCCACACAGAGAACCCCCAGGGACCTTCTCCCTCCCTACGTCCTGCCAAGGGAGAGGCTCTGTGCCCTCCCTTTCTTGACTTCATTGCCTTTTCAGGACTTCCCTTTGCCCTTGAAAGACACTGTGACCTATGTAAATTCTGGGATGGCACTGGCTGTAAATTCTCCAGCAGTGAGTAACCAGTAGGATCTGTCCTGGTCCTGGCAACTGTCTAAGGATCTTCCTGTGCAAGTTGTGTCATTCACCCATTTTACTTTCCATTCTAGCCAGTGACAGGGACTTAAATTTGTCATGCGAGTTTGAATTGCTAGTCAAGACTGCAAGGGAGGCTGGAACTGGACTCCTGGGTTCAATCTTCAAAGCGTTTCTGTCTAGCAGCTGCCATTTCGGACACGCTCCTTGATGAGGGAATCAATGAGACAGCATTTATCTTCCTGACAGAACGGCCCCCTAAGAGGCTGTTTTTGTGCTGGCACTGCAGCAGAGGAAGGTACGGCTTAGATCCAGGCCCTGCCTCGGTGACTTTGCAAAGGGACAAATTTTCCTACCACCCTGAAGCCAGTGACCGGGCAGAAGCCTTGGGGCTGCAGGTCCGGCAGTGGGACAGAGGTTCTCAGCAGAGGCCAGACTTGAGACAACTGCATGCTGTTCAGGCTGGAGCCTCGTCTTTGTGAGCTGGAGCTGTTGGCTGCCGGCCATTTGTACAGCCAGGAGTGTGTGTCTGTGGGAAGTGCCTCAGCAGAATCAGGAAGACCTGGATTGCATCTTGGCCCAGACGCTATCAGCCCTGTAACCTTTCTTAACTCACTTCACCTCCCTGGGTCTCATAGTTGCATCTATACAATGGGGATAATACTGCTTTTCTCATGGGATTATTATAAGAACTAAAGAACACAACAGTGCCTAGCACAAGCAGGACTCAATATTAATTCCCTACAGTTTCACCTTTGAAAAATAAGAAAACTGTTAGGCACGTTCTGAATGAAGAAACCCCCTAAACAGGCTTTGTGGGAGCAACAAGGCTGTTTATTCACCTGGGTGCAAGCGGGCTGAATCCGGAAAGTGTCAGCAGAGGGTGATGGGATAGGAGTTGGTTTTATAGGTTTGGGGTAGGCAGTGGAAAGTTACAGCTTAGGGTGGTTTTTGCAAGCTGGTGGGTGTCGCCGGGGAGTCTAAGGTCCAGTGTCACAAGGTTGGCTTATCAGTTGAGGCAGGAACAGTTGAGGCATGAACAATGGTGGCATGTCGCAAGGTCAGTTAATCAGGCACTACAGGAGCTAGCTATTCTCCTTTTGCAGTTTTTCTGTTACCTTAGGTTTTCTGGTTCTGGAAGGCCAAGTGGAGGTGTACGTGTGGGGCACAGGGGTCACCATGATGTAGTCCATGATGCAATCAGTTCAAAGAACCTTGCAAAGACAACTGCTTATGTTTATGTATGTACATGTTTATAATTTTTTGCATGTGCTTAATAACTATGAAAATGTATGTCTTTGGACACCAGAACTTTTTAAAACTAAAACGCATTGCTTTATTTTAGATTATTTAAAGAAATTAGCACTTAGGTGTCATATTTTCACAATTTTTCTTTAAAGATACAACATGATCCCTGTGAAACACAAGTACAACTGGGTATTTTACAAACTAGAAAATCTTTTTGAAACCAATCTTATTTGTTTTTCAGATAATACTCCTTAAGTAAATAAATTTTTGCCATTGGTAATTTTGTATTTTCTGCAAGGCAGAACTCTTTTTCCTTAGTAATAGAAACATTAATTAAACACTTAGATGTGTTAGGCAGTGTTCTGTTTTTTTGTGTTTTCTACATTTATTTTAGAAACAAAATGTACTGCTCTTGGTATACAGTTTTATGAATGTTGACAAATGCATAGTGTCACACACCCTGCACCACAATTGATAGAGTATTTCCATCACTTTCCACACAAAAATTCATCCTTGCTGTTCTTTGTAGTCAGCCTCTCCCTCACTGTCAGCCTCTGGCAACCACTGGCGTATTCTCCACCACTCCAGTTTGCCTTTTCCATCGTGTCACATCAGTGGAATCATACTCTGTGTATTTTTGGGGTGGCTCTTCTTTCACTTAACACAATGCATTTGGGATTCACCCATGTGGTCAGATGTATCAGTGGTTCGGTCCTCTTCTTTGCTGATGATACCAGAACCATCTTAACAGCCAAGTTCCTCCATTCTTCTGTGCCCTTTTCCTAGCTCCATGCAGAGGCAAAAGCAAACTAACAGAATCCTTAAGAGGCTTCTTTACAGGTGGACCATACTGAAGCTCTTCGGGAGGTCAAAACAAATGAAATGGTCCTTGGCCTCAGGAAAGTGAATATCTCATTGGCTGGCGGGCACCCAGCCAGCTGTGTCACATCAGGAAGAGAAACCAGGCGGCCTCCTACCAGCGAGGAGATGAGCACAAGGGTCAAATTAGAACTCTGGGGTTTGGAGAAAAAGGAAGGTCACTGGGATGTCAAGGGAGTCTTCATGGAGAAAATGAGCTTAGGTGAGCTTGAAAGTAAGAGGACACTTTGGGCAGGTGGGAAGGACTCCAGGGAGAACAGTAGGTGCCAAGATTGGAGAACAGGGCAGGGAATTCCCACTGAGGCAGATAGGATCTGGAGGCGAGGAAAGAAAGGCAGTTACTGTGGCTGGAGCACTGTGACTGAGGGGAGATTGGCAGGAAATGAGGAGGTAGGCAGAGAAAAGGTGAAAGGGCCAGGAGGCCCCTGCAAGGACTTTTGATTTACTCTGAAGGTGATGGAGCTGCCAGAGGGTTCCGAGCAGGGGAGAAACACATCTATGTATTAATAAGATCACTCTGGCCATGTCTCTGTGAACATTACGTAGGAGCCAGAGGCAGACTTGGGGACCAAACAGGAGGCTTTTACTCAATCCAAGTGATAGATGATGATGCCAGAAAGTGGGGGTAAAGGTGGTCACAGAATCTCAATACATTTTGCAGGTAGAACCAAGAGAATTTTCTAAAATAGGCAACTGGAAGTCCAGAATTGCCACTGAGATAAGAAGAGTCAAGTGAGAAGGCTGGATAGGAAAACGGAGTCCAAACAGAAAGCGCTAAAGATTTGAGACCTAATCTTTAAACTGATGGAAAATTGCTGCAGATTTTAAACAGGACTGTGCATTTTTGAAAGATCATTCAGGAAATGGTGGGGGCTGGATTAGAGGAGAATGAGATGAGAGTCAGGGAGGCCAATTAAGATGCCGTGGCCATAGCCCAGGTGGAAAGTCTTCCCAAGAACAGTGGCAAAGAGAGGAGCAGAGGGGCTGGAGTCACCGAGGAGGGAGAACTGGCAGAGGGGGCAAGATGTGGAGATACTGGGGGAGACAGAGGATAGCTCTTGGGGCATAAAATCAGTAGCTGACTTTGGACCATGTTAAGTTGAAAATGCCTCTTAAACATCTCTTATGGAGATGTTGAATAGACTCAGGGGAAAGGTGAGGGCTGGAAATATCAATTAGGGTGTCATCTGTGTATCAATGAACAAGCACAGGTACATAAAAGCTGGGTCAGAGAGGGAGAACAGTGAAGGCCCAGTGCCATCAGCACACCAGGCACTGGGCCAAGCATGCGGAGAGGGAGATCTGAGCTTAGAATAGAAGGAAAAGAGATGCTTAAAGGTGGTTTAAAGGATGACTCCCTAGACTTAAAGGTGAAGGCAAAAAGTTCCAGTTTAAATCTTGGACGACTTCAAGACTGATGTTACCTTACCGGAAGTAATTATTAATGGATTTTTAAATTTCTTTGCAGACAGTATAGATAGAACTGGAGGTCATTATGTTAAGTGAAATATGCTAGGCAACAGAAAGACAGACTTTACATGTTCTCACTTATTTGTGGAAGCTGAAAATCAAAATAATTGCACTCATGGAGATACAGAGTAGAATTGTTACCGGAGGCTGGGAAGGGTAGTGGGGAGTAGGATGGCTAATGGAAAAAAAAACAAAAACGAAAACAGAAAGAATGAATTAGATCTAGTATTTGATAGCACAACAGGGTAACCATAGTCAACAATAATTTAATTGTACATTTTAAAATAACTAGAAAGTATAATTGTGTTGCTTGTAACACAAAGCATACATGCTTGAGGTGATGGATATCCCATTTACCATGATGTGATTATTATGTATTGCATGCCTGTATCAAAGCATCTCATGTACCCCATAAATATATATATATGTACTATATACCCACAAAAAATAAAATTTTTTTAAATAAATTTCACTGCAGAATTTTTAAAATAACTGATGGAAGTACATGCTTTTTATCATCAAAAAGGAATTTATTAAATATTTTTGCCTTAGTGGAAAGAACTCAAAATTTTGCCTCACGGCAATTTATCATCAAATGATGATATCCATTCAACTCCAGGGCCTGAAAATCTCCTACTCCTCTACCTTCCTTATGTATCTTCAACAGTCCAAATCTGTAAACTGACTCTAATTGTTTTTAAAGTGGGCAGCTTGCAGAGTTGGAATAAATTCAAATTCAAATGCCCAAGTTCACCTTCCTGCTTTAATGAATATAATGGAATATTTCAGCTTTGATCATGATTTTTAAGGCCACAAGGTCATCATCCTAAATACCAGTGGTCTTTTTCTCCCATGGAGAGAGACAGATGACTGAAGACGGCTGCTCCACTGAGTCTAGCACTTGCATGCACAGCTGTGGGCTATTTGGCTTATTTATTTTTAAGAATTCCCTTTGCTTAATACAAGCTAATTCTTGTTGTCTAATCATTTCCCAAGGGGATACATATTCTTCCAACTTGGATCTCTTTCTCTTGAAGGAGGAGCCTCCTCAAGACAAGGTACCTTGTCTCTAGGAATGGTCCACTCATCATTACCACCCAGACCAGACGCCTGAGAGCCGCCCTCCACCTCCCCAACATCCGCACATTCACCAGCTCCACCAGTTCTCCCTCCTCGGTGACTCCAGCCCCTCTGCTCCTTTCTATCCCCCTTGGTCACTGTTGATGGGAAGACTTTCCCACCTGGGCTATGGCTACAGCATTCTAATTGGCCTCCCTTACTCTCATCTCATTCTCTTCTAATCCTGCCTCCACCATTTCCAAAATGATCTTTCAAAACTGCACAGTCCTGTTTAAAATCTGCAGCAATTTTCCATCATTTTAAGAATCTCAAATCTTTAGCACCTCCTGTTTGGACTCGGTTTTCCTCTCTAGTCTTCCCTTTTATCAAAATCCTAACATGCTTCAGAATGTCCAATTGTAAAAACGCTTTCAGTTTCCCTAAACAGCCTCATTGCCTCTGTGCTTTTATACAAGTGCTTCCATGCTTTGATCAAGCTACAGCCTCTCCTTTCAATGATCTTCATCATTCTTCAAGATTCGACTCAAGCATCAGTTTCATTGGCTTGTCTTCCCAACTATCTCCACCAGCGCTAGACTGAGTACTTCTATCCTCTTCACTCCGATAGACTCTTACCTTCCCTCCATCCCGCCCCTCATCCCACTGAATCATAACTTTTAGACTTATGCTTTGCAACACACGTGGGCCCACGTGCACATGCACACACATACACACATACATAATAGAGAAGCCTTTACCCATTTTATTCCATGTACCTAGCAGAGTGTTGCAGGGTACAGTAAACATTCATGAGCTCTGAATTAAATGAATAAAATAATAAGCTTTTAAATGTATGAATGAGAAAATTAAGGTTTGAGGTTTACTGGGCCTTGACCATTTGAAATGTTCATGTAAGGAGCTAAATGCATAACAGAAACATATTTCCTCTTTAAATCCTTTAAACAGTCATTCATTTTTTTCCTCTCCACAAAGGCCTTTCATTTAAAACTTTCCACGCAGGAACATCTATCAATAGAACAAAGCCAGAACCCATGGCAGAGGTGTATAAACTCAACTTATTATCAGCCAATGGCATTAGCAGCCACTTTCATATCAACACTTTTAACTCTTGGAACAAACTGACTTCAATAGTCTTTTCTAACCCAGACTTTTGAAAAGTCAAGAAATTTGTCTAGTACATACCTGTACAGAAGCCTGAAAGAATAAGTGCTTTCCAAAAACCCTCCTTCACCATCAGGGACTATTGAAGCTTGTGGAATGCTAGTGCAAAGAAAATAGAACCAGAGGGTCCAGCTCACTTTGGCACAAGGCCTGATCCTGTCAAATGCTGGAAAAGCCTCACGGTGCAGTGTGATTTAGAGAGGCTCTGGGAAGGCCTTCCTGTTTAAAAATGTCTCCTCACCCAAGGGCCACAGTCCTTGATCTCCATCAACAGAAACGTCCCCCTTGAGGTTCCACATAAGTCTTTCTAATAGCAAGTATTCCTAGGAGGGGCAGTATGGCAAAATTCTACCACCCAACACATGAACCACTTTCTCCAGAACAAGAGGTCCCTCGTGTAGCCCAAGGGTACAATGGGAACTTGGAACAGAAAGAAAAGACTTAGAAAGGGCAGCAGGGCACCAAAGTGACACCTGACTCACCTTCACAGTCATGCTTGTCCGGATTCACTGCTAGCTGATTTATGGGTGTGGGTGTCCTTGGATTAAAGAAGTTCTCTCTACTGGCCTTTCCTTCCCCACTAAGCAAAATGGACTAAAGAGTGTTGGTTTTGTTATTGTTGTTGTTGTTTTGTCTTGAAACCCCAACTCTCCTTTGACTTCTACAGAGTCCTGGCCAATGTCAGAGTCTGAATAAGATTTCAAAACCCTGTGAATCAAACCACATGAGAGTTTTCCAGCCTTGCTGAAGTGTGTGCATCCAATGACAAATGAAATGGCCTCCTGATCCCTTTCAAAGGCATGATTGTTCTCAGAAGTTCCATGAAACTGTCATTTCCTATCCCCCAGAAGGCAGAGCAAACCTGCTTTTCAGGAAATGATATTACCCAATTTATAAGTACACACAACTCGGTTGCAGTCTCCAGAGTGCCTAATGAAGCTGATTTGCACTGATCTTCAATAATGCCCATGAATAATGCACATTCCAAACATGTCCTGAATAACAGTTTAAATAGAAAGAGATGGTGTTATGTCATGTCTTCCAGGGAATGGGTTCAAAGTGCACAGCGAACAAATTAAACAGATGAAGAAAGCAGGGCAGAGGGGGAAACTCATCAGAGAAATGCAGCATTGATGAAGGGATGTGCTCAGTGGGAAGGGCTCAAGGTAGCTGAGGCAGTGGTCTTGAAAAAGGTTTTGACAAGAATAGGGTACTAACTGCATCAGTGTGACATTTGATAAGGCCGCCCTTGAAGCAGGCAATTCTTGCCAAGGCAGGATCTGAGGAGGCAGGGATCACATGGGAGGGAGCGGAAGGCATATGCTCTATCAGAAAGGATTAAGAGTGACCCCCCCCCAGGTACCCTTTAAGTCCTAGGAAAAGCCTACCAGCAACTTAGCATGGTGGGATTTCTCCTGACTGCTTGCAGAAGGTATGAAAATTTGCTGGGTGGTGTGGATTATCAAAATTGACCCACTTGCTCTCTCTGATGCACAGTCACTGCTCCCGGTGGGAGGCAGGTACGTAGTAGCATCATCAGTGTCACTGAAGCAGTGCGCTGTACCTGTATTCAGGCGTTTACTCTGTCAGTATTGATCGTGGCTTCCTGCAAGCCCACCTCCAGCCCCCATGAGAACGAGGCTACCTTTGGCCTTAATACTGACTTGTTCAAATGCCCATAGATGCGATATTCAAGAAGGGCATAAAGAGTAAGCAAAACAAAAAATTATTACTAAAAAAAAAGTAAAGCAGAGAGCCAAATGGATTAAGTCACTTTCCCTTTGGTTTTCCATATCGGAGAGGTCAGCTTTGAGTTGTCACCTGTGATCAAAGGAGACAGGGCTGGGTGTTACGCAGATCCTGAACGTCTGCCTGTAAGCCAGCAGCCTCAGCCAGGTGCCAGGATTAAACCGGGTGCCTGGTGATGGGTAGAGAGTGATTCTCAAGTGTTCCAGCCACGTTCCCTGCCCAGGAGTTTAGCACCGGCCAAAAAGAGGAGAGAGTGACAAAGTACAGAAACCTGATGTTCATTGCAGGCAAGGAATAACAGTAGTAGATTCCAAGAAGAGCCTCCCAGGAATCATGTCCCCCTAAACCTCAAAGAAAAAAAGTGGGACCCCCTGACATATACTAGAGTTCTGACTCAAGCCTATGAGAAGGCTGACCACTCTTTCCTGAGCTCCCTGCTCAGGCTGTGTCCAGAACCCAAGAGGAAGGCAGAACCTCTCAGTGCTCAAAGTTGGAGAGCAAAGCCAGGTAGAGAATGACATTCTCAAAAGAGTTCACACTGGACCAAGGAGCAAGTGTTTCTGAGCAGGTGCTCAGCGGCAGCTAGGGGCTGGAGATAAAGTTCTGAGTCTCAGGGCTTAAAAACAAGTGAAGGAGAAAACAACAAAATGATACTGAGAATTGCATCATGTTAGCTGTGGCCTTTGTAGGAGCGCCTCAGAAACAGCCAGTCACGATGCAGGGTTTTGATTTCACAACTTCCAGCCAGAATGTCACTATCCACTAAAAGCCTTTGATTGTAGGTCTCAGGGAAGCATTTGCTGTGATAATGGGTATTCGGACATTTCGATTAATGACTGGCTCCCATGCTGTGCCTAATCCCCATTCTCAAATAAAAGCAGGTGAATTTCTTATCTTCTGGTGGGAAGAGGCAGTGAGGAAGCGACTGATTTGTGACTGTTTATTCTTTCTCCATTCAGCTCCTTGTGACAGTACAGACCAAGTGAAAAGCACCGTTTTCATTGCCTCCCAATTACCTACATTTATATTGTTGAATTTTTGGATCCCACTCATCTTGTCATCTTGTTTAATCCATTCTGACTATGAGATATCTCATTACTCTACTTATAGGTAAGAATAAGAGAATATAATAGCACTTCAACAATATATATTTATAACCAAGTGACCCCTTTTTTTCTAAGAAAAAATGAATGTTACTTTTTTAAAAATTATTGTCTTTTCTTTTCTCCTTTCCCCTTTCTACCTTTTCCCTGCTTCCTACTTAGCCCTTTAGAAATACAAATACATCCTTTCACCTCACCTTCACCAGTTATTCCCTACAGCGCAAGTTCATCTAACTCTGCTCCAAGAGAAATCTCTCCTCCAGAGATGACAGTCGATTTGCAGAACAAAGCATGCCTACCATGGAACTCTCATCCTCCAGGGGGTTGCCGCAGGACTCTCACCCACCAGGAAGGCATGTTGAAAGCATGCCCACTTGGCCACTTTTATAACTTATTTCTTCCCAGGAAGGTGCCAGCTCAACTGCCCAATAGTTAAGGCAACAAGCTAGCATGGGGACATCCTGTCCTTGCTCGCCTCCTCCTCTGCCTTATAAAAGTGCCCACTTTCTGCTCCAAAAGTAAAGTGGCACATTTAAAGGCAGGACATCTGCGCCTCTTCCCCTAAGCTAGCTTCAGAGTAAATCACTTTCTTTTATCCCATGCTTTGCTCTTGTTCATTGGACTCTGCATGCAGCAAGCAACTAACCTGCTGTTCAGTTACGTATTCAGTGTGGACTGTTAGGCACAGCACTAGGTACGGATGCAAGACACGCAGTTCCCACCACTAGGAATTCACAGGCCAGAGGCAAAGACAGGCATGAAATAAGTAATATGAATACCAGTCGTATAGAGAGAAAGCATAAGATGTATGGAGCAGCATTTGGAAGGATAATTAATATTAATCTAACTTTTATCGTCCCACTTTGGCTTTTAAAAAAGAAAGAGAAAAGGAATCAAAGAAGGAAGGAAGGGAGAGAAGGAGGAAAGGAAGAAGACAGGAGAAAAGATTTTAACACAGGCATAAGGATAAGTGGCAACTGGCACCTGACATTAGTGACAAAGAGGTAATAGGGAGTGGTGAGGACTGTGGCAAACCTAAAGCTCATCCCAGGTCTAAAGGAAATTCCTCTAGCTAATTGCTTCCAAGTACAATGGCAGAACTGTTATTTCCAGATCTTCCATTAAGAAAAAAAAAAAAAAAAAAAAAAAACTAAAATTCTGACTTGTTTTAGGTGAACTGTCCTGAATTATAAATGTTGACTGATATTTAAAAATTAATAAATTATATGCAGGCCAAACCAAACACCTGAGCAGGTGGAAATCAACCCTTCAGGCACCAATTTGCAATCCTTGCTTTAAATGCTCTTGTGGAAGGTTATGGATCTCTGAGTGTGGTGCCAGACAGATCCCATATTTCAGACCCTGCTCTTTGTCCACAGCCCAATAATGCCTCACACCAATTTCACATTCCTTACGTGTTTCTGCGTACAAACTGATTTAGCATTTTACCTTGCTTTTGCTAAGTCAGAAAACTGTCTTTAGGGTAGGACATTGGACCAAATAACTTTGAAGGTCACTTCTGAATCTCATTGATAACCCATATCTTGAAATTAGGAGAATAACGACAGAACAAGGATAGAGCCAAGAATGCATGAAGTGCTTCATTTCCAGTGAGTTCATTTGTGTTATCTGCTTTGAAGTACTCACAGTATTGTTACAGCCGGTAGCTAGCCAGCCTATGAGGAGGGCAGGAAAGGGCTCCCCCCATACCCCCACCAGGAAAGTCAGGTGACCATCAGGTCCTAGTCCGGTAGTTCTTAACTCTCTCTCTAAAATAATAATTGGTGACAGCCAGCACCAGAGAAATGCAGTTTCCCTATTAAGATTAAAAAAACATCTGTAACTGGTGATTGGCAGCTCTCAGGAGCTGGGTGAGTGAGCTCACGCATGAGCATTAAGAGACAAAATGTCCTCACTTGTCCTTCTGGGGACACTCCTACCAGAAAAGCGAAGAAAGCCTCAGGTGCGCATGAGTACAACTTCTCAAACACACTGCGCATGCTCGCTTCCCAAGCGCAAGGAGGGCATTGCACATGCAGGCGGCCCACCCTAAGGGAAGAATCATGGGAAAAGGGACGCAATTCCCTGGAAGTAAGCCAGTATATAAAACTCCAAGTCAGAAGGTCAAACGCTGCACTTGACCTCCAAAGTGCCTGCTTGGATCTCTTCCAAGTGTACTCTTTTCCTTCTCTGCTCTAAAGCTTTTTAATAAACTTCCACTCCTGCGCTGAAACTTGCCTTGATCTCTTTTTCTGCCTTATGCCCCTCAGTCAAATTCCTTCTTCTGACAAGGCAAGAATTGAGGTTGCTGGAGACCTGTATGGATTGCCACCAGTAATCAATAAAATTATTGAACCCTAATAGCGTTCATTTTATTTATGTAGGAAAAATTATCACCTGTTTGTCTTCCTATCCACTTTTTCTTGATGCTAGTGCTAGAGATTATAGACTTCCCTGATAACAAAGGGCATTTTAATTTGCTGACCAACCATAAACGTCACCCATAGGGTGAATATGTGCAAAACTGGAGAGGGTGTGTGCCCAGAGCACCATGTCTATCATGTGTCAGGGTGTGGGCTCTGAAGTGGGTATAGATTTTTTCAGAAATTTACCATTTAGCCAGAGAGAGAAAGGATCTTCAGATGAAAATGTTAGCAGAAAACCCAGTGCTCACTTGGGGACAAATAAAGCTGGGAGAGAGATGAGAGGTGCTGTGGAGGTGGAGTATTTTTCATAGCAAAGGTGGATTGAGCTGGGCCCCTGGGGAAGTGAGTCATATTTGAAAATGCTGAGGGGAGGAAAGCAGGTGACAATACAGGGCATTTCCCTTTTCTGATTTTGAGGTTTTAACTCCATTTGGCAGTCTGAGAGAATGCAGTCGGGAAAAGTGTGGGAAAGACACTGAAGGTCAGTAAAGGAGAACCCAGGACAACTCAGTCCCAGCCTTGTTTTCCACTCCCGGCCTCAGGCCCCAAGACCCTGGGGCTGGGATACAAACCATGCAGTACCTGGGTAGCAAACAGCAGTGTAAGGCAAACAGAATGAGGGCCTCTGCTCTTTGTGTCCCTGCTGCCTGATTTACATATCTCTGGGCTGCAAGCAGAAGCCCCAGGTCCACAGTGCAAGGCTTTGAAGGCTTCCCTCAGGCATCCTCTGTGAGAGGACCCTGCTGGCCGGACTTGGCCCCCAGCCATGGGCAGGCCACGGAGCAGAGGGGAGACCTGGGAAGGCAGAGGATGCCTGGAAGCCCCAGTCCCCTCCTCCTATTTGCCTGAAGGTCTGGAGGGCACTTTCCTGAACCAGTACAGGCAAAACAATGAAAGTCATCGCAGGCAGAGACAGCACAGCGGGGTGTTTGGAGAGTCACAATGGGGAGGCGGAGCGGGGAAGAAACACAGAGAAGGCTGGAGGGAGAGCCCATTTGGAAATAAGGAGAAGGCTTTGAACTTGCAGATCTCTCCAACTGAGGCAAAACCCACACTGAACCAGCCCCAGCTGGGTGCTGCAGGAGCCTATGAATACATTTGATGGGGAGAATGAGATGACAGTTCCCCATTCTTCATGCCCAAGGTGCTGCTGGGCATCTGTTCCATAATTAACCAGACTCTCCCCTCCACCACCCCTCTGCTTCCCCTTCACCTCCTCCTGTGGCTGCTCAGACATTTGCCATAATTATTTCCCCACCTCACTTTTCTAAGAGCCCTCTAGAAGGAGTTTGCTGTCTGGCTCTTTTTTTCTTCCTCTGTCTCCCCAGTTCTGGGCAGGGTGACAGCCATCCTTGGCTGGAGGGGTTTGTGAGCATCCCACTTCACAGAGGCCGCTGCGGTAGCCCATCCTCCTCACCCCAGCCAATCGGTGGAACATCTGTTCTCCCCTCAGTGAGACTCAGTGGGGCAGGAAGGCGGCAGGGCATAGCAGGGTATCCGGGAGGGCCATTTTCCATCAGCATGTGATCTCTTATCTCCCTCCCCCATGATCTGATATGAAAATCACACCAGTAATGAAAACTGATGGCACTACGTGGCACATAGAAAATCCTAAGAATTTCTTTCCAATAACAATATTATATTATGAATGACAATAATACATATTTTAGATGGAAGATCACAGGAAGTTTTCTCGTTATTGTTTATTCTCAGCCTCTGTGGCCACATGTAACACATACTGGGCAGTCAATACATAATCGTTGAAGACATGGATCACGGCTTTATCAAATACTTTACAAAAGTTGTCTCTATGCACGCTACTCATGAGAAAAAAGTAACAGAATCTCCACTTTAAGGTGAAGAAAATTGAGGCACAGAGAGGTTGAGCAACTTCCCCAAGGTCACACAGCTAGTGAGAGACTAAGTCAGGACTTGAACACAGACCTATGACACCATGCCCATGGTTTCTCTGTTATGCCATGCTGCCAGGCCACTTCCTTGCATTAAACACTTCAGGAGGTCCCTGATAATGGATTTGCTGTTTCCTCTAGCTGCAGTGCCATTTTACTAATTCCCACTCATCACTCAACTTCAAAGACTCAGTGAAGACATCTACTGATGTGTCTTTTATTGATGAATATTTTATTAACATGAATCATTTTGTTTAACTCAATATCACTATTGCATATCACAAATACTTAGTACAGAGTAGATATTCAATAAATGTTTTTGAATTTCCATTTTACAGATAATACTCCTGAGATTCAGAGATGGGACTAACTTGCTCAAGACCACACAGCTAGACTACGTAAAAACTGCAATTTAAATCTAGAGCTTTTGACTATGAGTGTAGGAGGCTTTCCAGTAACCCGTCAACCACTGAGCTACATGGTATATAATTTCATTTTATATTAAACAATGAAGTTCTGTAGTTGCGGTGATTTCTACTTTTTTCTGACAGCTTCTTAATATATGACCTACTAATAATCATCAACTTGAGTTATTTCAGTTATTATAATAAAAGTAATACAAGTTGATTAGAATATTGGAGAATGATGAGAAAAAATTAAAATGATAATCTCAAACATTTAAAATTAATATTTTCCTGCAGTCTGTTTATGCCTTTTTAAATAATTGAGATCTTAGTCTTTATATAACTTGGAATCCTGCTTTTTGAAAACTAAATATTACAACATAAACATTTCCCTATTTACTTCAATAATTTCCCTATTTGCTACTTAAAATCATCATTTAATATGCTTTGAAAATCATTTTTAATGACTAAAAAATATTCACCATATGGAATGTCAATGAATCATTGTCCCACAATTGCCAGACAATTTTTGACTCATAAAAAATCATAGTACAGGCCAGGCAGGATGGCTCATGCCTGTAATCGCAGCACTTTGGGAGGCCAAGGCAGGCGGACCACAAGGTCAGGAGTTTGAGACCAGCCTGGCCAATATGGTGAAACCATGTCTCTACTAAAAGTACAAAAATTAGCTGGACATGGTGGTGCGTGCCTCTAGTCCCAGCTACTTGGGAGGCTGAGGCAGAAGAATCGCTTGAACCCGGGAGGCAGAGGTTGCAGTGAGCTGAGATCACACCACTGCACTCCAGCCTGGGTAACAGAGTAAGACTTTGTCTCAAAAAAAAAAATCATAGTACAAAGCACATTGTTCTTTTTTCTGAATTTCAGAACACTTTTTGAAATAGTTTTCTAGGAGAGAAATTATTGAATCAATGGGTATGAACATTTTCAAGGCTCTTAACATAGATTGCCAAATTGCTTTCCAAATGAGTTGTACTAATTTTTGTTTCTACTAACAGTGATTTGGATATTCCCATCACTTTAAATTTGCTACTTTCTTTAAAATATACACACTTAATCACAATGCTTTGAATGGCAATATGAAAGAAATTTTAGAGGTGATTTAGCTAGCATCTTCTACTCCTTCTTTTATACATTAGACAACAAAGGTCCAGACATTCCATCGTGTATTCAAAGTCACAGGAACATGGAGGAATGAGCTGAGCAAGAAGCAGCTCTTCTGACCCCCACCTCTCTGCACTATCTCCCAGGGATCTGAAAATCATTTTAGAGGCTATTTATCTGCTCAACAGAAGTGTTGCAGAGTTGCCATCACCTGACGTCTTAATTTGGATTCTGCCTTCAAAGGAAGCAGCTTTTGAAATATCTGGACCAGGCAAGTAACAAATTTCCCCGCCATGGTGAGAAAAGGGTATTTCCTGATAACACTCTTCTATCTGCCAGGGTTCTGCAGGGAACCTTGTATCTACTTATCACTCCTTGCTGGCTCAGGCTTCTGGAACTCTGTTAGCCCTGCTTAACATGCACCTTGGCAGCTTTCACTGCATCCTTCCTGTGAGCTTCTGCTTTCCCTGTCCCTGCTCAGCATGATGGCAGCCTACCTCATTTTCAACCTCAGGCCAAGCAGAAGTATTGTTCCTGCCCATCTGCCATGTTGGCCAAATTTCCCCGATTGCTAAGTAATTCCAGGCTCTTCTCAGAAGGGCTGAGTGAGCTGCAAGTTAAGCCTCTACTCGAAGTCCTTGCCTGGTTCTCAGTCATTAACAGAGCTAGAGTGGGGTATGCAGATACACTTCCTCCACCAGGGGCCAGATGCCCAGTTTGGGCTCGGTGCTCACTCAAAATATAGCCTGCACGGTTCTGTGGGAAGCAGAACGCATACATCACCAACATAGCATCGCAGGTGACTTCAATACCTAGCCTCTTCCCTCTAAACCATGTTATGCCATGGCCATGCAAACCCTTCTAAAATATCGCTCACATCGACTTGTCTCTGCTTAGAAACCTATCCATTACTACAAGTCAAAAACGGCTAGTTTGGCTTTTAACTGCCTTCCTATATATAACATTTGTCTTCCACTAGTTACTCCTAGTTCATTGCGTGTCAGCCTAGAGAGAAAAGGCATACAAAGAAAGGGGAGAGGCCGAATGAAAGGAGACAGTTGCAGGTGAGGACATGATTGAGCCTGGCTGTAGAAAAGAAAGCATGTCCTGGGGATAGTAAGGGGGTGGGTGCTGTCTACTTTGCCTAAAATGTTCTTTCCCACCTTCTCCCTGGTGGACCACTCATTCTTTACAGCCCAGTTCATATGCCGCCTCTGAAGCTTTCCATAATGCACCCTGCTTCCAAACTTCAATTGCTTTCCTGACTTGTCCTAAATCTCTTGGTCCATACCTCTGCTATGCCTTTTTGCACATCAGAATAACACATTTGGTAAATGCCTTACTCCCGCACAACTAAATATGCATACTATTTGTTTTAACATGGGCCTATGTCTGTTTCTCTTTTTTATCCCCAGTGTCTAGTATCTCTTCCAATGGGTGGATGACTGAAACATGTGTTAAAATAATGAAAACCGTATGTAAGTCAGGACTATTGCTGGATGGAATAAATGAAAGAGTGAATGAATGAATGAGTCATAGAGTTATGACTTGAAAAGAGTTGCTTGAGGAATTCTCCAGGCATTTGTTGTAATTGCGCTACCTGGGATGGACACACACACTGGTAACATAAGTTGGCACTTTTAAAAATCAGGATATGGGCATGCAGCCGTGTGATTGGTTGTTTTGCAGAACATTAAACATGGACTATAATAAAAAAAAGTATCAATAAACAAGCTTGATAGTTTTTTTTAGAGGAGCACTGAGACTAAAATTGCAACACGTAAGCTCTACAGCCAGAATATTCTACCTTCCCCTGGTCAGCTAGAAGCAATTCTCTTTTTTTTTCCATAGCACGGCACACATCATGAACCACAGGTTGTCACTTCTAGGCACCTGTGATGTTCTCTAACCAGTCTCATATCTATTAAGGAGAGGATGGTTTGAGTACAGAGCCAACCATTCAGTAGCCAGGAGAAAATTCAGGGATTCAGGCTCCATACATCTCTTGACTTGATCTCTAGATGATTTGCCACCACTAAAAACATCCATAGCAAAATTATGACTGGTCAGGCATTTGAAGAAGCCTTTGTACGCTCTAATTTAAGGATCTCTGGGAAAATGAGACACTGTCATTTAACACAATCTTTAAATCGCATGGAGTCATTCTTGCCAAGTGGCCTAGGGGTTGCTGGTAGAATATCAGTCCATTTTTGCCCTTTTCTTCTTCTAGATGCATGTCTAAGCTTTGTAATTGAATCTATATATGGCTCTGGAGTATTTTTAAAATCTAGAGGTTGGAAATACTTATTGGAAGAGGCTAGCTTACAGGTTGGGGGCTTGGCATTGGCAGCAGCTAAGGGACTCCGAGAATATGGCAGAATTAGGGTTGGCCAGAAGCAGAGGGAATGTGGAAAAGGCCAGGTTTGGCTTAAGAGCCTAGCGTCAGCTGCTATAACCTGGCAAAGGGATAAGTAATTTTTTCACAACCAGCAGTAAAATGAAACTTATGGAAACAATAAAGTAAATGTTCTGTCTAGCCAGTAAGTCAAATTAGAGAAGATTAGATTTTTCCAACCATGCCTGAAAATCAAGGTAGCTTGGTGGTCTAAGGATAGCCAGGAAATTAATACTATTTTAGGTTCTGAGTTAAGGATACACATCAAAGATTGGCCAATGATGGCCCCAGGTCAAATCCAACCCACTGCATATGTGTAGGCTCCCCAGGGAGGAATGGGGTTTTTGTTTGTTTGTTTGTTTGTTTTGTGTTTTTTTGAGATGGAGTCTTGCCCTGTCACCCAGGCTGAAGTGCAGTGGCACAATCTCAGCTCACTGCAACCACTGCCTCCTGGGTTCAAGCGATTCTCCTGCCTCAGCCTCCCAAGTAGGTGGGATTACAGGCACGCCACCACACCTGGCTAATTTTATTTTGTATCTTTAGTAGAGGCAGGGTTTCACCATACTAGCCAGGCTGGTCTCAAACTGTTTCCTGACCTCATGATCTGCCCGCCTCAGCCACTCAAAGTGCCGGGATTACAGGCGTAAGCCACTGCACCCGGCCTTTGATTTTTACATTTTTAAATAATTGAAAAGAAAAATCAAAAGAAGAATACTATGTTGTGACACATAAAAATCATTTGAAATTTGGATTTTAGTATCTACAGATAAGGTTTTATTGAAACTCAGTCACACTTATTTGTTTATGTAGTGTCTAAAGCTGCTTTTGGGCCACAATGGAAGAGTTAAGTGGCTGCAAAAAGAGAGCATGTAGTTTGAGAAGCCTAAAATATTCATTTACTATCTGGCCCTTTTCAGAAATAGTTTGCTGACTTCTTAGATCCATGGTCAAATTAGATTAGCTCAGGGCCCATTCCTGATGTGGTAAAAGCAACCTGTAACACAGCACAAGGAACAAAGCTTCAAGTGAGAAAAGAATTTAGACGATCCCTGGTCCAGCCTCCTAGTCCATAGAATATCTGCAAGAGCCACCCAGGCATGGGGACTAACAATTTCAAGAATCTCAGCTCATTATCAAACATCTTGACTCTACCTACTAGGGAAAAACGTTTCTGAGGTTGAACTAAGACAATCCCTACCCTCATCCCAGTGTGGGCTTTTTATCTATAAATGTTTTCTACACCAAAAGGGCATTAATCACCGTCCTTCTTGGTCAAACAGTGGACTCCTACCCCATTCCATGGGTTAGCACTTTATATCTGAAGGAGCTTTCATGTTCATTGTCTGATTCTTCTCTTAAAACATCTTCCCAGGAGCAGGGCTGCATAATCATCCCTGGTACAGACAAAAAATCTAAAGGTTGATGCTGTGGACTGAATTCTGTTTCCCCAGAGCAAATTCACATGTTGAAGCTTTAATGTTACTTACTGTATTTGGAATGGGACCTTTAGAGAGGTAATTAACGTTAAAGGAGGACATAATGGCAAGGCCTTAATTCAATAGGACTGGTGTTTTCATAGGAAAGGAAGAGACACTTGCAGGGCTCCCTTGACCTGGGCAGAGAAAAGGCCATATGAAGACCTAGGGAGAAGGCACCATCTACAAGCCTGGAAGAGAACCTTCATCAGAAACCAACCCTGATGGTACCTTAATCTTGGACTTCTGGCTTACAGTCCTATGAGAAAATAAGTGTCTGTATTTAAGCCACCCAGTCTGTGCCATTTTCTCAGGGCAGCCCTCACAGCCTAATACAAACACAAGGTTAAATAACACGTTCAAAATGAGGTAGCTTACCAGCAGCAAAACAGAAACTAGTCACTCACTCCAAAAATATTTATTAAGCACCTACTAAGTGCAAGGAGTCTTCTGTGGGAGACAAGCACTACTCAAAGTACCAAACCAATACAAATTTTAAAAAGAGTTATGCTTGGTGCGATGAGCCGTAAACAACACGAACTGATTTCCTCGGGCTGGTGAAGGAGGCTACCCAAAGACACAGGTGAACTAAGATCTAAGTTATTAACTGAAGGAGAAGAAGAATGAACTTCCAGAGAGAGGACATGTGCAAAGACCCTACCGTAGCCAGAAGCACATGGTGTTCAAGGAAATGAGAGGCCAGTGTGGATGGAATAGGAAGATGTGAGAGTAGCGTAAGATGAGGTGCAAAGGCAAGAACGGGCCAGACTTCTTGTGGACTTGTCAGCCATGTTCAGTGAATGTGTCTTTATTTTCAGAGCATTTGAAGTGTTAAAGCACTTTTAATCTAAGAACGACTCTTTTACAACTTCCCATTAGAAATAAAAAACTGGCTGCCATGTGGAAAACAAGAGATTGGAGAAATTCAAGGGGGCTACAGGAAGACCAGTTAAAAGACAATGACGGTAGCTAAAATGAGGGATGCATGGAGCTTGGACCACTAAAGTTGCTTTAAAGACATAGAGGAGGAAATGGTTATGAGACCTATTTATGTGGTAAAAGCATTAGGACTTTTGATTGATGGAGGATGGGGTCAAGAGGAAGATGTCAAGTGTGACTTCTTGATCCCTGTACATTTATTAGAATGGAAGAGATGATGGTAACATTTACTAAGATGTGGTATAGTACAAGAAGATGTTGATCCCCTTCAGCCGAACACCAGTGAGTACAGGCCTGTAGCTGAATGAGACTGGGCACACTGACTTGTTGCAACAAGAGAGAATGCACACCGTGGGGAAGCACAGAAGATCTCAAAAGGAGACTGTCACAAGGGACTTGCTGTAGAATTCAGGCTTCTGTTAGGTGATTTGGAGATGATACAAGGAAATGGGAGTTTGCTCTGCTTTGGATGCTCTCGGGAAGCAGAGATACTTCTATAATTGGGTATCTTCATAATCTTACCCAGATGGCTGAATGAAGCTGAAGTTGTGATTGGTAATGACAAAACAGGCCTGTGGTATCCGGGAGGAGGTGATGTCTGCTCTTTTTTGTGTTGAGGACGATTATGCTTTGGATCCTGTTTTTTTCCTGTCTGAGTGTCCTTACCTGATGTTGGTGTGCTTTGAAATTGTTTATGTGCCACAGGAGAACACCACAGCCTAGCTGTAAATGACAGAAAGTGTCTAGAAATGTGATAGCCTAATGGATAAGACCAGGTGAGTTCCTTGCCGTCAGGGGTATTTTCTCATTCTCAGGCCTCGCTTTTGGCCAAGGGCAGATAAGGTTAAGCTGCAAGATATTCATCTGGAATGTTCATGTTTCACCATTGCTGAGTTTTTGCTGGTTAGGTGGTTGTACCACCCATGTGGCCCACACCTCACAGGCATGGGACCAGGTTTGTCTCTCCTGTTCCCTTTGTTGAAGGACAGGTTGCTTATCATCTGACAAGACAATGCCTGCACAGTAGCATTTACGACTCTGAGCAAGATTCATCAGCCCACTGCAAGAAAGGCAATTACCAGAAACAGAAACAAAAATGGTTATTAGTTCTTGTAATAGACCCTGAAGATGGGGACCTAGTTATCAAACCCAGGCAATGAAAACATGTCCCAAATTCCAAATGGTCTCTTCTAGAGATCCAAGGGGCATTTTTTAGCCTAATTATAGACTGCTTTTCCTAGGTACAACTAAAAGTGTTTGCTACAGCATAAATTTCCCCTTGGATGGCTAAGAGGAAATTAAGACCTATGTGATTATTCATGACATCAGCTAATGAATCTAAACATAAACTGTTTAGTTGGGCTTCCAGAGTAGAAGTTGTATCATTCAGGATATCCTATAGGGTCATAGATAAGTTCAAGATCACCCTTTCTACTTATATTATTCCTACTCCGGGCATTTATCACAACAGGAATAAGACTTATTTTTTCCTCTCTCCAATTGGGAAGATACCTTAAGTGGAGTTTCGACAATTTCTCAAAAGCAAGCAGTTGTGTCACTGAGAACAAACAGACCACTGTAGCAAGGAGAGCCCCAGTATTCTTTCCATTCCTCAAGAGTAGGTTTTGCCAATCAGAGTGTCATTACTTCAGCAGTGACATTGTACTGAAGTGGGGTCAACGTTCAACTTTTATAATACCAAAGTTTGAGGTGAATTATATGAGGGGAATTTAAGTATCAGAATGGACCTGTAGGAAGAAATCTACCTTGTGAAGTTGCTAAAGGAACAATCATTAAATTTTGGGCAGTAATCAGGTCTATTGAGAACAGTAGCTGTGGTCTGAGAAAAACACCAGAACAGTTTGATTTTTCTTAAATAGTAGCAAACCACAGGGAGTCAAAAGAAGCAGGATGAAAATAAGGGATATTATGCCAGTAAAGCTTTTAGTCAGCTAATAGAGGGGGTCAAAGCACAATAATAGGCAAGATGAGTGGCAGAGAAAAGGGGAAGGAGAGGGTGCTGAAGAGTCGCAAGTTAATCTTGGTGCCTCATCCTGATGGGAGCTGTCCACCTCTGCAGGCAGCAGCTTGTTCTGTCAACGTGGCTTAAGGATATGTTGAGTTTAAGCTGCTTTGAGACATCTGAGATAGCAAACTAAGCAGCAGTTGAACGTATAAGTTAGAGGTTAAAACAAAGAGCTCTAAAGTGGAAAAAGAAGTCTGTAGCTCATCTCCCTACAGATTCTGCATGGAGCCGTGGAGTCCCCTAAGAGAGAGTCTCAAGAGAGAAGAGAAGAGGATTCAGTTCTGCCAGCCTCCACACTCTTGGTCCTACCATGCTGCTTCTAGACCCACTATAGATTTCCTTCTGGCTTTGGCCAGGTGGACCAGCCAATGCCATCTACCCTGAGCATACACAGAGGGTTGCTGTTTCTAAGAAGTCAGGGTCCTCCCTTGACACCATCCTTCTACACTCCCTTTATTGGTTGAGTAACAAAGGTTGGGTGAGAGATAGCGGCAACAAAGAGAGGTACTCCTCTTTTCGTGGGCGTGGTCTAGAGAGTGTTTTCTATAACTGCCGCTATATCACTTAATCAGCATCCCCTGCAACGCTCTAAATTCTTTCCTACCTTACATCTACCCATGACAGAAAAGTCCATCATAATGTAGTTCCTTTTTCCTTGAAAAATATATAGGGATATAAAAATTACAGTTGTTCCTCCATATTGGAGGGGGATTGGTTCCAGAATCCCCCACCCTCCACCACGAAAGATATTAAAATATGAGGATGCTCAAGTCTCTGATATAAAATGGTATAGTATTTGCATTTAACCTATGCACATCTTCCTGTATACCTAATATCTAATACAATGTAAATGCTCTGTAAGTTGCTATTATACTGTACTTTATTAATTTTTTTATTGTTGTACTATTGTTTTTTATTGTCTTTTCCCAGATATTTTCAATTTATGGCTAGTAGCATCCATGGATGTAGAAACACAGAGGGTGACTGTGTATTTTATAAAAAGTTTTGTTCATTTCACTCTTATTTACTGAGCCAAAACTGTTGAAAGACAACAGACCAAAAACACTGAATATAAAATAACAAAACATAGTTTCTTATTTATTAAAGATAAATGATCAAGTTGAGCTTCTCATGAGTGAGGTGGTTTTCTATTCCATGTAAAGAAAATGCAGACTGCATATCATGGCCTATAGGTTCTCCATGATCTAACCTGGTTTCTCCCAGACTCACCCCTGACACACTCCTCCATATTCACCATGCTCAAGCCTCATCACTCTTCTCTCAATTCCTTGACCTATTCCAGTGTTCTCTTTCCCGTCTCCAGGCTTCACACGCCCTACCAGGAATACTCTTCCTCTAGCATTTACAGTGCTGATTCCTACTCATTTATTACCCCAACTCACATATCACTTCCCCCAAGAAGTGGACTCCCTCACCCAAATTAGTCCCTTCAGCTCATTCTTCTGCATGTATTTCAGTTATCACAATCAGATCTGATCTATACCAATCTATAATCTATAATAATCTAAATATTGGGTGATAGATATAATCTACCTATTGGATTATTATATCTATCACCCAATATTTACAAACTGTGTGAGCCAGTTTGATCAAGGTCTGTCTCCTCTCTCTAATGATAAGCAAACTTTTTATGTAAAGGGCCAGATAATAAACATCTTGGGCTCTGCATGCCGTACATTCTCTGTGGCAACTACGCAGCTCTGACACTGTAGAGCAAAGCAGTCATAGATAATACATAAAATAATGACCATGACTATGTTCCAATAAAACGTTATTTACAAAAACAAGTAGCAGCAGTATTTTTGGCCCATGGGTCATGACTTGACAACCCCTCCTCTAGACTGACTGTAACTTGATGTAAGCAGGGAGAATGTCTATTTTGTCACACTATGTTCTTGGTATGTAGCACAGGCTAAGTACTCAAACAAATACTATTGAAGACATGCATGAATTTGTTGGAGCAAATCCCTAGAACACTACAACAATGACTTTAATTCCTCTACCTTCCTTCCTGTCCTTCCCCAGTTAACTCTGAATACCCAAATCACAGCCATCTGTCTCACCCATTGTTTTGATCAGATTACTTCCCTGCTGAGGAGCTGAAGTTAATTCTATTGCATTGTGCATAAAATTTAATTATTTTAATCGCTTAGGAGAGCATTTGCTGTCACAGAAAGGAATTGGATCCTGAAGTCAAAGACGTGGCTTAGAATCTCAGTTTTACCATTTACAAGTTTTATGACCTTTGGGTTAAACTATACGGGAGATATTTAATTCGCATAATGGAAAATCCAGAGACACAGTGAGAATCAGAGTATTCAATCACGAGTCTAAATGGTGTCATTAAAGACTCTGTGTTTAGGTCTCGTTTCTCTGTCTTCTGCAGTGTCAGTTTCATTGCCAGTTTGGCTTATCTTATAAGATCAAATGGCTGCATTGGTTTCATGCTTCACATCTGCATATTACACCAACCAGAGTATTGCAAAGAAACAGAGATGCTTCTTTCTGAGAACCCTCCAAACAGGCCTCTCTCTGTGGTTTTTTTTTTTTTTTTTTTCTGCTTAAATGGACCACTTGCCTATTATTTCACCACTCCCTGGGGCCAAGGGGAATGCCATGCGTGGCTTAGATCTGGGTCACCGAAATCAGTCACTAAGGTGAAGGGCATGCGATTGTCCTGATTGGCATGGATCTTTCAAGGCCCAACCCTGACCCAAGTGTTCAGTCCTTATAAGTGCATGGCCTTGCAACTAACTATCATTTCAAATTAGCTAACTGCTCTTGTTCACACTTCCTGTACATAAAATGGAAATGATACCAATTCTAAACTTGTTATCATAATCAAATGATGAAATGGAGTGATATACATACATGTGTATGTGTATTGCATGGTGCATAAAAGTTATTTATTTTAATCATTTAGAAAAGCATTTGCTGTCATAGAAAGAGATTGCATCCTAAAGTCAAAGACCTGGCTTAAAAGTCTCAGTTTTTATCGTTTATAAAATCTATGACCTTTGGATTAAAATACACAGGAGATATTTAATTCATGTAATAGAAAGTCCAGAGACACAGTGCGTTTCACAGCATTTAATCAAGAGCCTAAATGGTGTCATTAAACGCTCTGTGTCTTTAGGTGTTGTTTTTACTGCCTCTTGCATATATAACAATATATAGGGTGGGGAGAAGGAGAGAGAGCAAGAGTAAGCAAGCTTGGCGCAGAGTGGATATTGCACAAACATTGCTTTACTTTCTCGGCCCTCTTTCTCTCAGTGCTTCAAATGTTGTCTACCCATTGTCTCCTGTCATCACCTAATAAGCCTGATTTATTTAACTGGACCCTGATTCACACTCTGGACATGAAAATCCTAAATTGTAATTAAGTGTGTAGAAACTTTAAAACTAGCTAAAACAGCACTCTTCCTTCAAACCCATGACCTTTGTCATTTAGCATCATCATTATTCCCAGTATCATCCTTACTTATCACCACCACCACTGGCATCAGCAGAAATCACCAATTAAGCAAGTTCTTTGGCTTGACTGAGTCTGACTACAGCTACTCGTTTAATCTGGTGTTTTTGGAGGATTGGGCGGGGCTGGGCTAGGTTCTTCGGTAGCCCCTTGCCAGAGAGAGGAAAAGTCCTCAGGAACATAGTGTGCAAGCAAGAGAGGAAAGAACAGAGGAAAAATGCTACATACTTGTAGATTGACTAGTAAAAATCCTGACATTGTAAAATGCTTATAAAGTCTTGGTTTACCTTCCAATAGAACATGAAAGTGTTACCTTGGAAGAAAAATTCTACTGTGGGCAGACGTATGGGAAGACATTTAGATGGCGCATCTCAGGCTGTTACAACACTACCTACAACCTGCAGCTTCCCAGTAGGCACAGTCCTGGGCATCGACCTACCTCCTAGTAAATCAGCCTAGCTTAGCCCCTCCAAGTCTTATTATAAAGCCATGGCCTGCTGTGTCCTTTCCTTGGCTGTAGAGGAGGTGGGGTGAGTGCAAGGAGGGGCTGTCAGTGCCAAGAAAAGCAGGCAATGGCCCCCTTGTTGAAGCTGGGCTGACTAAAGCTGTTTCAGTTCGGGATGAATCTTGATAAAATTACCCCTATTGAAATTATGTATTCCAGTTTAATGTTTCAAACCCCTGATTGATTGCTCAAGTTTGAGCTGTGATAACAGTGGTTGGTGCTCTTCAAGAGGCTGAAAATGCCAGCTCTTGGGAAAATGACAGTTCTTTGAAAAATAATCAGGTTCATGGCACATCTCTCTTCAACAGGAAGATTATCACTGGGTTCACAAAATTATCTATGATGGCCTTTTCCTCCAGCACTCATGGTCCTTTGCTACTAACTACAGATCCTGTGAAAAGAGAAGAGCCATTTCATTTTAACTTCCTGTTGATGCCCATTATTCTTTCACTATCCCTCTCACCACAAAGGATATTTCACAGGAAAAGAAATTCCTTTGGTATAGTTTGAACATTTCTTTCCTGGAAAGCAGAGGACTGGGTTAGATGACCCCCTGGTGATCCCATGTAACCTTGGAATTTTGTGAGTCTAGGATTTCTGGTCTGGAATTTTCAGAAATATATTGTTTTATGCCATTTCTGCTACTTATGAAATTAACATCGATGGCAAGAACTACAGAGAAGGAAGACAAGCAATAATGGAGATGCTGCTGCTGCTATCATGGGGGTGAAGAATTCTTCCTTGGGGGGCAGGAGGGCAGGTTTTAAGTGTAAGAATTGTTTAAGTTTAAATTCCAAAGAACCTGCTGACCTTTGTGTCCTCTTATTGAAAGTTATAAATAAAAAATTAAAAATCCACAAGGGTAGAAGTGATGGCATTAAGATAAGTGTGTCAGCTTTCAATAGTTGTAAAATAGGGCTTAGATCCAGGACCTCCAGGCCTAAGATATGGATAATATGCTTCAAATCAATTAAAGATCCAATATTTTTTGGCCCCTAAAAAAAGCCATAGAAGTGATTATTTCTTGTAAGTTCCTAAACTTTCAGCTTCTATCAACTCTTTAGAATAAAGTGAGCATTCACTCCCTCCAAACACAAAGGCTACAATCTATGTGACTGAGTTGACAATTACACATGGGGCCATTGGATGTATTTATAATTGGTATGATATACAGCTCTTTGTTTCAAGTACTAAAAGCAAGATGATTCTGGCACATCATAAGTAAGTACAAAGATAGTCTTATCTAGCCAAATGATGAAAATAAATTTAATAATAAAATCCTACCAGAAAAAAACAACTGCTCATCTGAATCTAAAGGAAACTTGTCTTGCCATCTGCTGTTGTTAGCATTTTATATTGCCATATTTGCCTGCTCTCTTCCAGAGCCTAGTGCTGCTAACCTCCTCATATTGAGGAAGCAACCAGGCAGAAGAACGGAGCAGTTGGAGGGATGGGAGTGAATACAAAAGGCACGTCACTATCTCCAGACTCAGTGTGCCATTTTTATCAGCAGAGGAGACGTCAGCAGTGCAGATATCAAAGCTGGACTTCTCCAGGAAAGCTATTGTCATGGGACTGAAAGACGAAAAAGTATCAAGAAAGTGAAGATGTACGTGAGCTCAGAGATCACAGGGGCCATCAGATAGAGTCACTTGGCTACACCAGCCTCCTACTGCTCTCCCCACAAGTACCATGCAACAGGAAACTAGTTGGGTCTAAAGGCTGTGACAGAGGGTCTGCCCGGAGGGTCTGCATGAGGGCATTGTCAGCAAATGCACTTGAGCCATTTATAGACATTTCAAAGCCTGGGACGGTGTAGAAGTACACTTGAGGAGAAACAGGATCCTCATAAATAAAGAATCAGACATGGTGGTGGGGGGAGGGGTATTATTTGATGTTTTCCTATAAAGAAAAGAGCTTAGGAAACAGGTAATTAAATGATTATGGGCCTACGTGGCTAGGTGGTTCCTATCCCACAAGCTTAGGGAACAGGGATAGTGGAATTAAGGAGCTGTTAGTAGAGGGCAGCATGCAAGTTCTATCCACCATTCCCCAGGGAGCCTGTTTGCTTGGACTGTGCTCCCTGATAGGAAGGAAGGAAAATTCTACTGTGGATTAGACTCAGTGCCCAAAGGAGCTGCAGTGTGGCCATATTTCTCAGAGGGAGAATAACCAAGCTGTGGAAATGGCTCAGACCCTCCCCAAGAAAGATGGTTTGTACCCCTGTGGAGACACTCCATGATCTCCCTATGCAAAATAGAACTCTTGATGGCAACCGTGGCAGAAAACTTTCAATCAGAGAAAGCCTGATGGACTGCCATGTTTGGATACTTAGTAGGGTCCACACAGGTCCCAAAGCAGGGTTTGTCCAAGACCTGTGCTCAGCAGGAGCCTCAGTCAGCTGGAAGAACAGTTGAAGATAGGCTGGATGAGTCATGTCTGCATGTTCTGCACCTTTTCCTGACATATAACTGTGCCTGGAAGAACCACATGTTGATAACAAAAACTGATGAGATTGTGGGGAGATATTGGTCCGTGAGGGGATAGGCTACTAGTTGGCACAGTTCCATCCAGATAGTTATTATATAAAGATAGACCCTGATGGCTGGGGTGGAAATTGGCCTGGAGCATGGAGATATGGTTCTTAAGGTTTTCATTTTGGTTTGGTTTGGTTTTTTGCTGAGAAAGAACATGGGAAAGAGGGTTCAGGGATATATATAAAATGAAAGCTGTCAGTCAGCTTCTCCCCCAAAGAAGAAATGCACAGATTAGTGATTTGGCTTCAAATCTGGGGATCTCACAGAAGCCTGAAGTCTGGGTGTGTGTGCCCAAGGTTAAGAGCCCCTGCTCAGAGACTTTTTTTTTATAGAACAGATAAGGAGTTGTATATATATATACACATACATATATGTGTGTATATATATGTGTGTGTGTGTGTATACATATATATATATATATATATATATATATATTCTCAATGATTCTCATATTACTGACAAAGAAATCAAGGTTCAGAGAGTTTAGAGAGCCCGTACAGAACTGTAGAACAAACAAGGAGAGGACCCAATCCTAAAATGCAGGCAAGTTGACTTCAACACTTAGACATTTTTTTAAATCACAGCACACAATCTTTCCTTTATAGGCCAACCTTGGATTACACAGAGAAATAAATTCACTCATAATTTTTTTTAAAAACCAGTCTGACTATATATTGCCTTCAATAATCTAGAATAAAAGATTCATTCAGATGTAACAAAGAGAAAAAAATATAAAATATCATGTAAATGAACTGGCAACATTTAAAGCTTAGGCCAATGGGCAGTGGGCAACCAGAGAGGGACATCACCACACACTGTGGGACAGCTGGAGGAGCTTCCAAGGGAAATGGTGGTTGAATCAGCTCTGAAACACAGTAGAATCCTGAATTGACTCAACCTTATATAGAACCTTGGTTTAGGGAGACTAAAATCTTCTAAAAATTGACCTCGAAGATTACTTTTGATATGCAAGAATATTTATGGAAGGCAGAAAGGGGAATTGTTGAACAAAGAAAAGTTTCTCAGTTCATAATCCTCAATTCCTTGACTGGCTTTGATAAACAGTAGCTAATTT
This sequence comes from Alouatta palliata, assembly GCA_004027835.1. Classification (NCBI taxonomy): domain Eukaryota; kingdom Metazoa; phylum Chordata; class Mammalia; order Primates; family Atelidae; genus Alouatta; species Alouatta palliata. Next base: position 46,672 of record PVKV010008048.1, read on the forward strand.
TGTTGAGCACTTACTACCTGCCAGGTACTGGATTAATTCATTTAATCCTCAAAACATTTAATGGGTGGGTATTATCACCATCCACATTTTAAAAAGACATCAACTTGGTTGAGACAGAACAGATAGGAAATGGAAGAGGCGGGATTTAGATCCTGCTAGTCCAGCATTGGTGGGCTCCTTCTAACTACAGTCTATGTTGACAAGTAGGTGTGGTTGAGAATTTGGGAACCTAGCTTAGTATACCACATTGACAGGGCCAAAGGGAATCTAGAAAGATCATATGTGACAAACGACTTGGTATGCACTGGGGTGCATAAATTACTATGTTGTGAAAGTAAAGGTCATCAGATTATCTCCACTCAGAATCCCTCTGTTGTTACGAAATGTGAACCCCAAATATCTGAGACACTCTCAGTTAATTTAAAAGGTTTATTTTGCCAAGGTTGAGAAAGCCTGCCCATGACACAGCCTCAGGAGGTCCTGACAACATGTGATCAAGGTGGTCAGGGCACAGCTCGGTTTTACACACTTTAGGGAGACAAAAGCCATCAATCAATATATGTAAAATGTATATTGGTTCTGTCCAGAAAGGTGAGACAATTCAAAGCAGGGAGGGGGCTTCCAGGTCACAGGTAGGTGAAAGACAAATAGTTGCATTCTTTTGAGTTTCTGATTAGCCTTTCCAAAAGGGGCAATCAGATACACATCTGTCTCACTGAGCAGAGGGATGACTTTGAATAGAATGAGAGGCAGGCTTGCCCTAAGCAGTTCCCAGGTTCGCTTTCCCTTTAGCGTGGTGATTTTGGGGCCCCAAGATTTATTTTTCTTTCACAATCCATATGTACATGACAATCCATCTTGGAGAATGGTACACACCTCCAGATCCATAATAGGAGAGAGGGCACATGTATAGGCAGCTCAGACAATGGCTCCAATGATTCAGCAAGATTCATCCCAAAATTGATAGTTGATGCTCAGCTGCCTCTGTGGTCCAGTCTTATACATTGTAATGACTCTAAATCTGTCACCTCAAAAAATGTTCATGTTTCTCAATGGAATGACATCAATCTACACTTTTTGGTCAATACTTTTCAGTGATTTTCTTTCACTCATTTTCCATAGGCTTCCTTATCTCTAAGGATTTCTCAATTTTCTTTCATATATCCTGGCTTACATACATAAAAATGCTAGTGCTGCTAGCATTCTCAACTCCATGTTCATACATTCCAGTCCTTGGCATGTTAATAATAAGAGCAAATGAAGTGCTGGATATGTGCCAGGTGATGGTCTAAGCAACTACATATATCCACTCATTTAAATTTTTGTGATGATCTCATGAATTAGGATTGTCTTCAAAGAAATGGGAACAGAGAATGTTCCAGCCATTTGCACAGCATGTATTTGCCAACAATATATTTATACTTCAACCCTAATGTCTCCCTTGTAGCTTTAACTTATTCACACTATATTACCAACTTCTACACATATATCAGTGCAAATATTAGGGCAAAGAAATTTCCCAAAATATCAAAAACATAAGGCAGTAATAATAATGGCTACCATTTATGGAGCTAATGGTATTTCACGTGTTTTACAGTTTCAACAGCAACCTTGTAAAGAGAAGTCAGATAAGTCAAGAAGATTTTTAAAGATCATCAGCAGGTCTGTGGAGATTTGAACACAGATCTGATCTCTTTCACTATAATTCATCACCTTAATATTAGCACACTGGGCACAATCAGCCTAGCATTGGAGAAGGAGACCCTTTAGGAGAAGTTAAGGCTGGCAGACCCAGGTGCCACCCTTAATCACACTCCTTTGGATCGCAGGCATGGTATGGAGGAATCTTTCCGGAAGGCATTGTTTTTACTTAAACATGATGACATTCCCACCTAAGTCACGTACCCCACACCTACTTCATGGATCAAGACCCTTTCACACGTAATTTCTAGAGTTGTAAGCCCAAGACCCTTTCACATGTAATTCCTAGAGCTGTAAGCCTTTAAAAGGGCAGGCATTTTTTTTGTTAGGGGAGCTGGGCTGTTAGGCAAATATGCTGCTGCAGCTCCCAGCAGAATAAATCACCCTTCCTTCCCAGCTCGATGCTCGAGAGGTTTGTTTTGCAGCCTTTCCTGTTACAGCATATTCACAAAAACACTTGGATAAAGTATAATTATTTTAGAAATTCTAAGATCTGAAGAAGGAAGTGTTGCCCACAATTAAACATAAACTCTAGGCCTTAGGAAAAATAGTTTCTAAAAGTTCAGAGAAAAAGTAGATATGATTCCTGATGACACAATAAAAGTTAAAATGTCTGAAAGAGGAAGGAAGGTTCACAGGAAAGAATTCAATCAGAACAATAACAAATGACATTGATCATGAAGGAAAAAAAACTAAGTTGTTTTTTTTTTAATAGCTCTACAAAAAGCTCTCTAATGATCTTAGATTTTTAAAGAAATGCCTGAAATAATGGAAGGAGGCACATATAACAAAGCAATACAAAACAGCCATATAATACTAGGAAAAAATGGAGTCCAAACTGTACTGAGGTTTAACAGGACAGTGTAAGAGCACTAAAAGAGGGCATTGCACTGATTTCAGAACAGAAAGAAGAATGAGGAATGGATCGGCCGACTGCTTGGGGGCAAATGGTGTCATATTGAAAGCAAACAGAGAGAAACAGGACAATTCAACTTCTATATTGCTTTCTCTATCAAGGAAAGCAACCTTCAAACTGGGATGGCTAGAACAAATATGGTTAGTAGGAAATTCAAACCAGAGATAGGCAAGAAGACAATAAGAAAACACCTAGCCACTCTAAATGAGTTCAAGTCCACAGAACCAAGTGAATGACTTTCATCCTACTCCACCAAAGAAAGGTGTGGACTGTGGAGCAGCTGCAGGGAGAACTGTAGTGTTAGGGAGACAGGAATATGCTCCGTTTTTTTTTTAAGCATGGAATGTGTATATTACATAAAGTTGTAAAATATCAATGCCCAGCAAAATTTTAAAAGTTTAAATATATTTTAATATTTAAAAGATAACTACTAAGGACACTAACTCATCATTTTTGATGGCTGCATAATATTCCATGGTGTATATGTGTCACATTTTCCCTGTCCAGTCTATCATCGATGGGCATTTGGGTTGGTTTCAGGTCTTTGCTATTGTTTACTGTGCTGCAATGAACATTCGTGTGCATGTATCCTTATAGTAGAACGATTTATAATCCTTTGGATATATACCCAGTAATGGTTTTGCTGGGTCAAATGGAAACCATCATTCTCAGCAAACTGACACAAGAACAGAAAATCAAACACCGCATGTTCTCACTCATAGGTGGGTGTTGAACAATGAGAACACATGGACACAGGGAGGAGAGCATCACACACTGGGGTATGTCGGGGGGAAAAAGGGGAGGGACAGCAGGGGGTGGGGAGTTAGGGAGAGATAGCATGGGGAGAAATGCCAGATATAGGTGATGGGGAGGAAGGCAGCAAATCACACTGCCATGTGTGTACCTATGCAACAATCTTGCATGTTCTTCACATGTACCCCAAAATCTAAAATGCAATAAAAAAAAGATAACTACTAAACAAAATTACTTGTGCCAACAGAATTCTTATAAAATAAGCTTTACCAAACTAACCTTGTTTCTGTGTTGAAAAGTTACCATGGGATGTCAACACAGTTTCCTGGGTTGAGATTTCAAGAAGTCATCCCTAAACTATCCTTATGGACAATATAAATACACGTAGGTTGAACGATGGTTATGTAATGAAGAATTTCTTAACTAGTTGAGTATCTCGAGATCTTGGCTATTTATACATTCAATTCTGTCCACCTAGAAAGTAGTGTGCATTGACGGAGGGCTGCTCTTCTTGCTCTGGAGAGACAGCTCTTATATTTGGCACATTTTTATTACTCATATGACTATATAGAAATTAGACACATGATATTTCGATGCAGTCATTTTGAAGACATGTTGCCAGTCCTAGAAAACAACTTAATGTTAAGAAACTTGTTGAAGTAGCAATTAACATAACTACACACAAACGTCATTCCTGTCTTTATTCCATTTCTGAGCAAAGTTTAGAAACGCAGTCAGATCAAGCCCAGGAATGGGACAGGGTTCTGAGATATCCATTACTAGAGAATAAAAGATCGTATTTAAGAAATAATTTGATATAAAATATAAGCTATTTTGAGGTGCCCATTTTGATGTGACCAAATCAAAATAGCCACATCAAGATGATTGCATGAAAATCTTTTCCCATGTATTTATCTGCATCATAGATTTTGGAACTCCATTGCAATGAGGACAAATCTCTCCAGCGTATCGCCGTAAGTTCACTTTCCTGGTTGGCCATGGCTCATTATGCTTCTAATATTTGTGAGAATAGAAAGATGGAGCAATAGCTGGTACACTGGCTGTAGAGTCAGTATGTGATAGCTCTCCCCTCAGCCAGGTGGTGTCTTCTCACCCAGAGGGAATACAGGTAAGTAGGCTGCATGTCATTCCAGGTTCTTTGGTGCAAGCAACAGGAATAGACCCTGGCTAACCAGAGCAAGAAAAGACTTTGTAGGAAGAACACTGGGCAATAGGTGCAACAGCAGAAAAGGTGAACAACCAGGTCTTGAGAACGTCCGGAATGAGAGTAGCTTCCGGATGTCAGTGGAGAATCCAAAGACTGCATCTGCAGGGAAGTGCCAAGCACAGCTTCAGATCCATTGTCAATCTGTCCCTCAGTGTCTCTACTCAATTTTCAGAGCTTGTCTCTCGTGCCCTCCCCTGTGATTAGGGCTCCTGGAGTCACGAGATTAAGGGACAGCCACATGGATGGAAGAGGGCAATTTCCCCAAGGGAAAAAGAAGGGCTCCATTACCAGAAGAAAGAGGCAGTATCCCAGGAAAGAGAGAAAAAATATACACAAATATATCCACTAGAGACTTAAACTTGAGTCAAACACTCATTTTCAAAGATACAGGTTTTCCCTCACCTGCTTCATGTAAATAAAGGATGTTGTTGACTGCAAGTTCAGTAACCGAGAACAGTATTTATGCCACCCGTGTTTGATTTTAATAACACTCTACTGCCAACCCAAGGGTGAGGCTAGCTACATCTCTCAGCTTTATTCCCATCTTATGTAGGGTTTAGTTTTCAATTCCTGATTTTACATTTAAGGAAGAACACTATGAAGGTATTTTTCTCAGGCCCCATTCCCTCTCTTCTGTTCTCTTCTCTGTAATCCAGAGGCCCTGGGACCCTGGAAAGTTAATTTCTGCAAGTCTCTTGCCAATAGCTTTCAGTTAGGGTGTGCCAGTGGAAAGCATGGCAAGAAACTGGGATGTGAGAGGAGGGAGGAAGCAGCCTTCTTCCTGAATCTGCGTTCTCTCCACATCTTTCCAGCAGCAGGTGGCAGCTCACGTCCAGGGTCTTTTGGCAGTTTCCACATCTGCATGGAAAACCTCTTCCTTGGAGCCAGTGCTGGTCTCACCTGCTGAGATGCAGCATGTTAGTGATGCCAGCAGCAGCCATGGTGGTCCCAGCATGAGCCAGGCAGTGCCCCTTCAGATATTCCACCATCAGCAGCTCAATTCCCCTTGGCAGTACCAGCACTGTCCATGGTGCCTCTGCCATGGTGCCCACTCTGCCGTGGGTGCTCCTCACCTCCACTCCACTGAGATTCCAGGCAGCAGGACACTTCTTATTCATTCTCCAGCTGTAGGAATGGAAGCCACTTCCTGAACTTACTAATATTTGGGTTCTCTCACATTTGTCTTTATTAGTTCATTAATTATTATTAATATAATTGTCTTATATTAATTTCCCTTTATTGGAAATATTGAGAGTATTTCTTTCTTCTTTTCTGATGCAAATGCTGAAAAAACAGATTATGTCCAGAGCAGGACGGTGAGGGAGATAGAGACCGTGTCACACTTGAAATGTGCATTTTGTACAAAGGAAGAATTAAAGAATGTGATAACTGGCTTTAACTGTCCGAAGAGCTTTCATCTGAAAAGGGAACTATATTTATCCTGTGTAGCTCCAAAGGGCAGAAATGGGATTAGTGAGCAGAAGTCTCAAGGAAGGGGCTTCAGCTCAAAATAAGGAACAGTCCTCTAAGCATTTGACCTGCCCACAATGGAATGTACTGGGTTCCTTCGATTGAGGGGTAGTCAAGTAAACAATGGGCTTCCATTCCTCAGAGACCCTGGAGGGGAACCTACCAGAGTGACAAGCTGGACCAAATCAACTCTCACAGGCCCTGTAGTTCCCCTGAAGAACTATAGATTTCAATAAAAGGTTTGGTCATTTTCTGTTGAAGCTGTAACACAAAGCTAGGATGTTTAGTGACCTGCAGAAAAATGTAACATTTACCCTCTGGGGTCTATCTTGGTCCCAGACTAATTTAAAACAATGACTCTTATCCCCAAACTGAAGAAATTCAATCTCCACTATTATACACCCCACTGAAAGCTGACACGGGTTACTAAGAAGCCCCTCATTTGCTTTCCTTTCTGCTCCTGCTGTGTCCATTTCATGTGCCTGGGATTTATGCCCCGAGGGCTTTACAGAGTTGAGGGGATAAGGATGACTGCAGTCTCCACCTAATGGAATAAAAGTGTTCTAGTGCACTGAGGAGAATTGCTCATCATTGTGAATCTTGCTTGATGGATCCAACTCTCTGAACTCTTCTATCCCAGGCTAAGGCTTCCCGTCTCAGCCTTGGAATTCCAAGCGATAGGTAGACAGTTGTGAGAGAACCAGACAAGATGTCAAAACCTTAACAAGATTATCTTCCTGCCATCACCAAAAAAAATCCCAACCACCCTTCCAATTACTACTACAGCTGTCAACGAGTATTGCACATCTGTAGAGCTCCCACCTTTCTGATGTTTGGGGCACACGTGATGAGTCTCAAAACAGCTGTTCTCCATCCAATAGTTTTCCTTTCCTGGTATAAAATGGCCTTCAGTCTCACAATGGCAGTTTAGGGGTGAGGGGGACAGAGAAAGCCATTCTCTCTTGGGTACAGTTCAACAAAATAGAGAAACATAAAATTCTAACCTCTAATATTCACAGAAAATGGGAACTTCTGGCATACTGAACAAAGCATTCTCTCACATTTTCCATCTCAAGATAGGAACATTGGACCAGGGAGAAAATGTGATGACTTAATCCAAAGAAACATACCACGGATATAACAGGACCAGAAATGAAACTAAAACTCATTTTGACCTAGTCCAGGGTTACCCCTCCCAACCCCCACCTTATTACTTCAAATAATCTTACATTACAAAAGAGAAAACTATGGAATTCTGTGTTTCTGTGTCTCAGTCTAGCTGCTTAGCAAGTGAGGTTTCAAACTGACAGCAGGATTTCAGTGAGCTAGAAGTAGCATCTTTTGCAATACAGCCCCTTGTGTGGATGATATTGCTTTTCATTCTGCCTCTTCTTAATTCATCCCCAAATTCTTCCTATTTGTTCCATGTCATGGGGTGCCTGCCCAGAAGACAAAAGAGAATACCCTAGAAGTGGTAGGTAGACAGATTGCCTATGAGTGTTCAATTCTCTGGGCACCTGTCATGGTTTAGGGACACCAGGGTTAAAATACTTACATGCCTTGAAACCTAAAATTCCAACAATAGTAGTCCAGGCAAGGAAGCTCACACCTGTAATCTCAGCACTTTGGGAGGCCAAGTCGGGTGGATCACCTGAGGTCAGGAGTTCGAGACCAACCTGACCAACATGGTGAGACCCCATCTCTACTAAAAATACCAAATTAGCAGTGTGTGGTGGTGTGTGCCTGTAATCCCAGCTACTCGGGAGGCTGAGGGAGGAGAAGCACTTGAACTCAGGAGGCAGAGGTTGCAGAGAGCCAAGACTGTGCCATTGCACTCCAGCCTGGCCAACAAGAACAAAACTCCATCTCAAAAAAAAAAAAAAAAATTCCAACAATAGAAAATAATAATTTTTTACAAAACATCCTCTTCTAAATCTTGCTTACCCACTGTCCCCACCCCAAATTAGGACTGTAAGGCTACGTTCTCTTAGTGAAAAATTATTGGTTAGTTCCTGGATGGAGGAATAAGTCTAGGCAGAGGACAGTGCTAAAAGGGAAGAATTGAGCATGAATACAGAACATCATGGTGTGGCAGGAGGAGTGTGAGTAGGGGTTGGTGTTCTCTCATGGGTGGACCCACCTAAGGGATCAACTCTCCTGCCAGGAGTCAGGAAACTCCTTTCTCATCTTCCAGCTCCTGAGATTTGAATTGAATGTTTATCCAACTGCTCTCTTTCTTTCTCACATGGCTCTCTTACTACCCCTCATGTTTCTGTTCCTCAACCCTCTCTCTGCTCACCCCACCCTCTCCAGTCTGAGGCAGCCACCTGGGGACACTACTATCCCATAATTAGCCGGGGCAGCTGCTAAACCAGACAAACTCCAGAGATTTGCAGCTGTCAGAGCGGAGTCCTGCCTGGAGGAGGGGGAAGCCGGGGGAGGCCCGCCAAGCCTTCTCAGGTGGCCAGATGACGCCTAATTAGCCCCCATGCTCCAGAGGCCTCACCAGATGGGCAAATGCCTGGAAGCCTTGGGGAGCCAGTGAGATGCTCTGGGAACTCCCAGCGTGCTGTTTCCTTTCCAGCTGCCTCTTGGGCAGTGGGGGAGGATGGTTAAAATAGTAATTGGTACCTTGGGTCCAGGGGCCTTGCCTTTCCCTGCCAGGAGGGAAGATGCTCTGCTTTCCCACGGGCAGCCCCTACTCACCCTTCTCCACCAGCCTGGAGTCTGAGTTGTTGATGCCGTTGATTGAAAAACGTGTGCTTTAAAAAAAAAAAAAAAATGCACACAGACGAGTTGGCACTGGGAACATTTTTCTAAATCTAAACTATGCATACCATGAATTCACAAAAAGCAAAATTTAACTAGGAGGGAAACTTGAGGGAAATACATAGATTTCATTCTTTTTCTCCCCAGACTGCAAAAGTGAGCGGCAAACAGCATGGCAGAGGGAGGGTGAAGCGGTTAATAATTTAATCTTGATAGACTGCTGTTTCTGGGCAAGAAAGAAGTCGAGAGCCAAAAAGTAAGGGGAAGGGGCACACTGCGGAAGACATAGGTTTTATATTTCAGAGCGTGACCAATGCCCGCAAGAGAATCCTGTGGTTCTGCTGCTCAACCCAGCCACTGCACCACTGGCTACCCACAATGTGGCCGTATCTACAAGCAGAGGAGGTCGTCAGGGGCCAGGCGGAAGAGCAAGATCTTACAGTGCTCTCCTCCCACCGCTCCCTGTCATCATTAGAAGGAGCTTACCTTTCAGCACCCAGCAAGGCAGGAAGGGAAACAGTGGGAATGAAGGTTGCAAACACTAAGCGGGGAAAATGCAAGAAGCCTCTCTGAGAATGTGCAACACGACCTCTTTGCCCTTCCCTTTGACTGGCTTCCCTGACTCTCCTTTTGTGTGACAAAGGACATCTTTGCCTTTTGATGAAGACAATGACATCTGCGGCGTTCAAGCTCTTGACTCAAACAGCCTTGTTGTAGAAAAATAAAGATTAGGAAAACAGGAGAAATCTGCCTGCCTCCACAGCCGTCGCGCCTCGGTTTGTGATACCCTGCAAACGCCATATGGATTCGGAGAAACAGCTCGTGTTTCATCTGGTGGTTTCCTTTTTTAAGCGGTCGCCAAGTGAACTCACATCAGATTTGGTGACCTTATAATCACCCTGTAGCCCAGTAATGATTGCTTTCTAACTGAAATATGAAGAAAAACTTTCAGAAGAAAATGTGATAAGACTGAGAAAATAAGCATACAAATAATTTATTATAATATTCCTTATTTACCCTTGTTATTAATGTCCCCTATTTAGGGGACCAATGTGAGGATGGATTACATTTTTGGCCAGCAGAGGACCAAGCTGACAGCAGAACGTCTTTGGGCAATCTCAGCTCTCTGTATTTTCTGGAGTATAACGTATTTTCTGCCAGCTTTGGCTGATAGAGTGGACATTAATTGTTAATTCTTCTCCGACAGCCATCTGCTGAAACGCAGATTCCCTGCAAATCTGGGGAAACAGCGCCATCTAGCAGCCTTTGCTCCGAGTGCTTCAAAGCTGGGTTCATTGTCGACGGGGCTAGGTGGAAAGAAGAGATCATTCTTTTGGGGTGGACTAAGTTGGAAACACGCTCTGCACAAATCTACCTCTGAGACCTATGAGAATAATCAGTTTGCAAACGTCTGGGCTCTATTTTGCTTTGGGAAGGCAGCTCAGCTTTCTATTCTGGATGGATGAGCGGAGTTTCATAAAATTACATTAGCATAGAGCATTTTATCCAGAAGACACCTTGGGACCATAGGTTTAACAGATGAGGAAATTGATGCCAGGGGAAAAAAAGATACCTCTTCAAGGGCATGCAGCTAGTGTGTGTTTAAGTCAGGCTCAGAAACCGGAACCAATCCTTCTATTCCCAGAATAGGAACAACCATTTATCAAAGGCTAGCTAAAGATGAAGGCAGGAGTAAGACACAGAAGTTAGAGCATCCATCAGTAAGCAGAAAGGATGGGTATCTTTCTGAATCTGTAATATCAGTGGTATGGCAAGATGCAGATTAAACCCAAGGGCAGATTTTGACCTATGTCTAGGACACAGGCACATGCTATGAACAAATCTCTGAGCCGTGAAACACTGATTTGGACTTATCTTAGTCTGTTCAGGCTGCTATAACAAAATACCTTAAGCTGAGTAATTTATAAACTGTAGAAATTTATTGCTAACAGTTCTCGAGGCTGGAAAGTCCAAGATCAAGGCATCAGCAAATTGGGTGTGTGGTGAAGGCCTGTTTTTCATAGGTGGTGCCTTCTGTGCGTCCTCACATGGTGCAGGGGTGATGGGACTTGCTCAAGCCTCCTTCATAAGGACACTAATCCCATTCACCAGGGTGGAGCCCTTATGACTTAGTCACTTCCCATAAGCCCCATCTATTAATACTATCAATTGATTATTAGATTCCAACATATAAATTGGGAGAGATAGCAACATCCAGACCATAGCAGGACTGTCCTCAACCCCAGCTTCCCTGTGCTCTGACCAGTCAAATTTTTCCCACGGAGAACAACAGTGGCAGGTTATAATTTTAGAAACAGAGATTTTCAGGTTTTTCTCCTCCAATGGCTCTTTGTAACTTTGACTTCAAATGTGTCAGACTCTCTTTCTCTCTCTCAGTGAAAGAATATCTTGTAGACTCCTCCTGTCAAAGCTGGAAGAGACCTCAGGGAAGACTTCAGCCAGCAGGGCTCACCCCTGAATGCACACTTCAATCACCAGAGGAGGCATAAAATCATCAGCACTTGGCCCCCACCCCAGACCAATTAAATCAAAATCTCTAGCGTAGAGCTTAAGTATTCGTCCTTTTTAAGTTCCCTGAGTGACTCCGATATGCAGCCAAAGAATCAGTGACTTCAAACCCGACTTCTCTTCTTAGAGATGAGCAAACCAAGGCTCAGAAAGACAAAGGGATGTGCCCAGTAAGCCACATGAAAGCGGTGGCAGACATGAGACTGGTTTTCTCTTCCCTGCCCTTTGCTGCCTGCTCTGGTCTACAACACAGTCCTTGCCTCGGCCTCAGTTGTGTAGCATCAGAATTGGTGCTGCAGCCACGGGCAAGCAGCCAGCCAGCCAGGGTGGGTTGGCCTCTTCACACACAGCCCCTCACACATCACCATCTGTGTACGGGAAGTACCCTGAGCACTGGGCACTTAGTACTTCGGAACCTGAAAGATGATAGGCTAAAGGGTTCTAACCAGTGTGGGACCTCTGCCCACGCTGATGACATATCTTTTCCAGCACTGACTTCTGAAACTGGAGAAATAACCACAGAGTAGATTTGCAGAACGCTCCGGGTCCACCAAGAGATGAACCAGAGCCAATCTCCACTGGTCACTTAATTGGCAGACAGTAGTGACAGTAGCAGAGTTTAGGGTCTCCAGTGTCCAGTAGTCCCCCAAAGTCTGGTTATATCCCCTTCCCTTATGCACAGTCACCCTAATAAACAGCCACAGGTCCCTGGGGGAAGGTTAGATGGACAATTAACAGTGTACATTGTCGGCTATGCCGCAGGATCTCCTTAAGGAGACTGGTCCTCCTCTCTTTTCCAAAGGTGCTGAGTCTGCAAACTGGCTCAAATCTACAAATTGGGTGAGAGGCTAGGACCTGCTATTGTGGTGATTCTATGTGCCTGATCTAAAGCTTTTCCATCTATGCAAAACAGGTGAGATTGCTTTCGTCTGCCCATCTATTGCGGCTCAAGGAGCATCATGATGAGCAACCAAGACAGTGATTTCTGTAGGTCATCCTTGCTGCGCAAGCTGTCAGAGCCCCAGCGTCGGAAAGTGGTCATCTCATGGGTTGATAAGAATTTACTGATGACAGTATATGTTTGAAGAAGGAAAGTTTTGTTAAAAAGAAAGAATGCTGGCTCACTCCTATAATCCCAGCACTTTGGGAGGCCTAGGTGGGCGAATCACGAGGTCAAGAGATCGAGACCATCCTGGCCAACACAGTGAAACCCCCTCTCTACTAAAAATACAAAAAAATTAGCCGGGCATGGTGGCACGTGCCTGTGGTCCCAGCTACTCGGGAGGCTGAGGCAGAAGAACCGCTTGAACCCAGGAGGTGGAGGTTGCAGTGAGCCGAGATTGTGCCACTGCACTCCAGCCTAGTGACAGAGCAAGACTCCGTCTCAAAAAAAAAAAGAAAGAATGCTGCAGAAAAGTGCACTGGGGCTCCTCAGCGAAACAGGACTTAGCAAGCCCCATCAGTTTTTCCTTAAAGTGGGAGCTAGAGGGTAGTTTGCATAATAAATGATTTCATTTGTAGACATTTTGGCGCCTTAATGTCGGCAAGAGTTGCACAATGAGTTTCAGCGCGCATGCATTCTGGAAATGTATGGAAATTCTAGTTTCTTATAAATTTGAAGTTGAAAAGAGGTCTGCAACCAGGTGCTGACTTTAGATAATAGAGAAGTCTAATTATTTCTAAATTCCTCAAATAAAAAGTCTTTTGGCTCCAGATAGCCTGCTTGATGGTCACCAGGTGGTTTTTGCTCTCCCCAGTACTCTTCTGATGACTACTTCAGCTCTGATGACCTTTACAGTAGCCACACTTACCTTGTCTTTGGCAATTAAAGAGCACCTCCTTAGCTCAGAGTGGTGGCGTGTACCTGTAATCCCAGCTACTCAGGAGGTTGAGGCAGGAAAATAGCTTGAACCCGAGAGGTGGAGGTTGCAGTGAGCCGAGATTATACCACTGCACTCCAGTGTGGGTGACAGAGCGAGACTCAGTCTCAAAAGAACAAAATTTAAAAAAACACAAAAAAACAAAACAAATAAAAAGAGTGCCTCTCGGTCCCTACCAGCCCCTCCCATCATCACCACTAAAGTCAGAGTCCTGTCCAATGGCAGCCATGCCCAGTGCCACTTCTGGCCCACCACAGAGCTACTCAAGGATGCTGGGCTTCCAATCACAAGTGTGTCTCAGTGGCCTTGGAAAAAGGAGTGGCCTCTGGACCCTCTGTGGGGACACAGTTAGGGAGTGAGTGAGCTGGTGTCCTATGATAAATCTGTTCTCCCTAAGCCTTTGGATACTTCTTCTGCTTCACTGACAACATCCAACCTTGTCCTGTTCCATCCCACTTGTTGGAAATGTCTGGTCCAAGAATTGTTGCCTTATTGTCTTCGTGACAAATCAAAAACCCCAGAGAGTCCATTTTGCATCTATACCATACCTCCCGGACTGTTCCTCTAATTTTAAAATAATTCAAACATCCCATGTTAGACAGAGTGCCCCAGATTCTATAAAAATCCCTGCTCATAGGCCGTGAAATAAGTAATTGCATCAATAACAAATGTTTAGAACAGTAGAGTGACTTAGGCAATCTTAGCATAAGATCCTCTAGGGTGAGGTCTGCTGTGACCAGGAGCATCCTGGCAGGACATCAGCATGAATATGCTAGCTTGAGTTCCCCTGTCCCACACCCCAGTTCCACCTTCTTCCTTCAATCAGGAAAGTTTAAAAAAGGAAGGAGCAGAAATAGTTCCAGGGCTTATAACCCCTTTACCCTTAATTTTAACTGTTGGCATTACTGAGAGTAAAACACAGAGGCTTTAAGGGGTGGTGGGTGTTAGTGTCACGTACAGGGATCTGCATGTGACCCCCCACTACACCTAGGGGTGACCTTGCCTGCAAGCCCTTTTGTTTGACTTGGGTGTTTTGGCCAAACTAACGCAGGCTGTCAAATGATTCATTCTGGGAATCTTTTAAAACTGTGAGTCAGATCATGTAGCTCCTCTGTGAAACCTTGGGTTGGCTTCACATTTCACTCGGAATAAAGCACAAAGATTATTCCACTGGGTACAGACCCTGGTGCTCAGCACCCCTTCCCTCCCTGGCTCATTTCCTACCCCCAACCCTCCCACCCCGGCCCCTGGCTCACTGCCGATCAGACACACTGGTCTCCTTGCCCTTCTTCAAACACACCTGGACCCTCACACTGGTCTTTTCCTCTGCTTAGCATGCCTTTCCCCCAGCTATCTCCTGACCTCTTAATCTTTGCCTGAATGTTACCTAAGTGCCACCCTGATGGGCCCATTTTAAAGTGCACCCCCACCCCCATTTCTGCCATTTTTAGAAGGCACATGTCACCTTCTAATATACTGTATACTTTATGTATTTTGTTCTTATCTATCTGCCCCACTGGAAAGTTCCACAAGGCCAGGCAGGTTTATCTCTGTTGTCCCTGCTAAATTCCCAACCCCTAGAATATGTCTGGCATGGTAGGTGATCAATAATGATCCAGGGGGCCAGGTGCAGTGGCTCACGCCTGTAATCTCAGCGCTTTGGGAGGTCAGAGAGAGTGGATCACTTGAGGTCAGGAGTTTGAGACCAGCCTAGAAGCTGAGGCAGGAGAATTTCTTGAACCTGGAAGGTAGAGGTTGCAGTGAGCTGAGATGACACCACTGCACTCCAGTCTAGGTGACAGAGCAAGACTCTGTCTCTAAAAAATAAAAACAAACAAAAAACAATAATGATCCATGGAAGAGCTAGTTGTGTGGCCAGTTTGCCTGCTTTTCTTCTCCACTAAACTGGAACAATGCTGCCATGATTAATTTGATTACTGTGCTTAGAAATTGTCCCAGCCTGGTAAAACATACAGACCTAGCAATTACCTTTCCTTCAGCATTTCTTTTTTTTTTTTTAATTCAGTTCTTTATATAATGTCCCTTGTAAAAACGAAACAGAATAAAAACTGAAAAAGAGTGCAGAGTAAAATTTAAAAAAAAAGGAAAAGAAAGAGGAAAAGGAAATAAAATAAGACAATTTATTGCTTCTCCTCCTCATCCTCCTTGGTCTCCTCCTCCACCGAGAGAGTTTCCAGTTTTTCGCCACTTTTTCAGCATGATCGTTTTTGCCTGATCCTTTCTTTTCTCTCTCTTCGATCTCTTTCCTGCATTCTTCAAACTTTGTTTTGAATTTCTGTGCATTTTCAGCATTCAGGAAGCGGACGGCCAGCTACCCTGGCTTGGGGCACTCGTCGGCGAAGTCAGCATGGGTGTTCCAGACCCACGCACGGTCGCTGCCCGCACTGGGCTTCAGCTCCATCATCGGCGTGATGTAGTGGTTGGCACAGATCTTCAGGGTCTTGTCCCGCCGCATGAGGAGGCGGATGGTCCCCTTCTCCTTGTGCTTCAGGAGCTTGACATCGCCAGTGCCTCGCTCCTTCCATTCTGGGAGGTCGTTCTCTGAGGCAAACCGGAACAGTTTCGCCCGCATTTTAAAAAGTTCCTCTTCATCTTCTTCCAGCGTTTTAATTTCTTGCTCAGGAAGAGAAACGATTGGGTCAAACTGAGGATCATGGTTGGACTCGTCTGCATTCTCAGTGGAAGTATCAGCGTCCTCGTGAGTGTCCCTACTAGTGGGAAGCCCCACGTGGGCCGAGCCGGAGGAAAACTGCTGCCCGCTCCAGTTCCCGGAGGCTGGCTGGGGTCGCCCCGCGTGGCGACAGCCGCTCCCCAGCCCACCCCAAGGTCACGCGGGCTCCCTGCATCCCCCAGGCCCAGAGCCTGCACCCCTAGACGCCCCAATTCTGCAGGCCTCGAGCCCCCCAGGCCCCGCGCGCCCCAACCCCGCACCCAGCATTTCTTTTTAAAATTATTTCATTATAAACACACATGGGTGGTTAAAGCAAGAAGTTTTCACTCCACCTCAACTTACCATATGTTTCTCGTAAAAATAAGTTAATCTTGTCCCACTAATAATGGGGTTCATCATTTGCTTGGGGGAGGCTTCAAGTAAAATGATGATTGTAACTTCTTTCGCACTAAATGTATAGTGACTTTACAAAAGCGGCCTGCATTTAACCACACAGATGTGCCTTGAGGGAGAATTCTATACCTGAAGATAAGCAGAGCATTTGTTTACAAGGAGAGGAGCCCTCATCAAGAGGAGGACCTTCCCAGGCCCTCATCGTTATGTTATTCTTTTTGCCAAATGAAAGCTTTAGCCAATGAATGGCTTAGTTATTACAGTCTATTTTGAATTCAGACAGCTTTGTTATATTCTGGAAATTGATTACAAAATAGATACATGGATGAATTGGGAAATAATTCAAATCAAAGTTATTCTTTATTAGCCAGATGTTGACTTAGACCTCCATAGGCATGTTGAATATACCCAGGAAACACTTGGAGACACTGTAGAGACAGCAAGTGGAGGGCGCTGGGTGTCGGGAAGGTGGGCTCCAGCCAAGCCTCAGGGATAGGGTGCACTGAGGGCAAGACTGGAGGGAGCAGGAAGCCGCACCCGTGACGGGGGGAGAGTGCTGTGGAGAGCACAGGGGCGAAAGCCCTGACGGGGAAATCAGTTTGATGCCTCAGCCCCCTTTCTGACTTCTCTCCTTTCTCCCCTTGGCTGGAATCCAGACCCCTCATCCTGGCCCAGAAGCCAGCCTCCCTTTCTGGGAGATCCAGGGGCTTCCCAGCCCTCAGTCTGACTGGACATCTCAGAGTAACCCTGCCCCCAAAACTGTGGTTGCCATGGGCTCTAAAACTAGTTCTCTAGGTAAACAAAACTGCTTCTTTGTTCACCCACATGCAGGAAGCTGCAGATTCCTGGCCTTTCAACACAGGTTTTCCTCTGCTGACAAACTCCAGCATCAAGCAGTCGTGTTGGCAAGACTCTACCTGTTTCCTGGCAGAAGCCCCTAGCCACCCCACCTCACACTGGCACAAAAGAGCTCAAGCCGCGAAAGGTAAGGAAGAGCGAGCTCCATGAAGGACAAGCTGTGTGTGCTCATTCTGTTTCATTTCTCACAGGCCTGGTACACATTATCATGAATGAGCAAGCTGGTCTCCCACTTCCATCCTCATCCCTGCCATGTGGGGATGGAAAAAGGGGAGTCCCCTCCTCCAGAGTCAGGGTAGGATTACAGATTAGGGACATGTAGTCCAGGCCAGCCCCTACTCTCCAGCAGGCTTGCTCCACCCTTGGAGGGAAAGCATGACGGGTAGTGGGGGAAAGAAACCAGGCTGCGGGCCCAGCAGTTTTTCTAATGACCAGCAGTATGCAGACTACAGGCTCTGCTGATATGAGTCCAGGATTGTGAATGCATTTATGTTTGTAACTGTTGTTTTTGATTTATCTCAGCGTCCGTTCTAGCACTTCCCAATTCCATGCTTATAAGCAAGATTGGCTATTTATTTGAACAGAAATGGCATACAGAGGAAATTTAAAGGATTCTAGAAAGTCGAGGTGAACCAAAATCTCACTGAGTTATCCACTGTCTTCTCTCTGCAGTCTTTTCTTAGTGGGGCTGCTGTATGCATTGTATCGGGTACCTTCCACTTGTCACTTCATTTAACTGTCATTGCAATGACATGAGGTGAGTCTTAGTGTTCACATCTTACAGAGGAAAGAACTGAGGCTCAGAAAGTTAGAGACACCTGCCCTAGCTCACACAGCTGTGAAAGAGCTGGACCTGGACAAAAGGTGTGCATGGTTTTAAAGTGAAAATAGACTGCTCTTTGTGAAATCCATGCAAAGATGCCTGAAAGAAGAATAAATATTTCCTGGATAGTTGTGTATGACTTAAATTTTGTAATCCACCCTCTTAGGATGAAAGCATACAGTATCAGGATTGCATTATGTTCCTGGTAGGAAGTGGGTCAACAGGAGCAGGAAGCGTGCCAAAAAGATGCAAGTGCAGAAGAGGTCTATGCTGACTCCATGGGTTTGCACCAGGCTGCCTGAGCTGGCTTTTTGCCACAGGGTTAAGGTGAGAGACGCCACATTAGTCAGCACCTGCACATAGTTCAGCTTCCCATCCCGCCTGGCAACAGGCCAGCCTGATGCATGAAGTAGGAAGCCACCCAAGCAGTGTGAAAGGAAGGCAACCAACAGGCCTCCCCTTTAAAATCTCGCCATTCCAAGGCTTGAAATTTCCCCTCATTTCACAGATGCAAACACAGAGGAACAAAGGTAAAAACTGGTCCAGAAGACATCGCTAGTCAGGGAAGAATCAGGACTGATAAGAATGGAGTGAGTCACCCAGAGCTCATCCATCTATCCATCCATCCATTCAGATTCATCAAAACAGCGAAGTCCTTGGACTCATGGAGTTGATGTTCAAGTGAAAGAGGTAGATTACAACCTATTAGATATACAATACAGTGTAAGGCGATAGAGAAGAAAAAGAATCAGGGGAAACCTCCTTGGGGTAACTTTGAGCAGAGACGTGAATTAAGTGATCAGCAAGGGCAAGGTTACTAAGGAGGAAACATAGTTGGGGTGTGCAGCAAACATCAAGGAGGCCAGAATGCTTGGACTGAATTGAATGAGAAATAGCAGAGTAGAAAATTATGCTGGGATCATAAAGAAACCTTATATGCGAAGAACAAGAATTTGGATTTTTTTTAATAGTAATATACAGCTTCTCTCAAGCTTGGCATTTGGTCGGTGGGAAACTACGCAGGTTTAACATACGTATTGAGAAATGTTACTTCTGTTCAGAGCTTATCTACCCTGGCCATGGCATGATGTTTGTCCACAACGATCGCAAAGTGTTCAGATTTTGTCAATCTAAATGTCATAAAAACTTTAATAGAAGTGCAATCCTCACAAAGCTAGGTGGACCAAAGCATTCCAGAAAGCAACTGGTAAAGAGCTTAGAGCAGATAATTCATTTGAAGTTGAAAAATGTAGAAATGAACCCATCAAATACCAGCGAGAGCTATGGAATAAAACTATTGATGCAACGAAGAGAGTTGAAGAGATCAAACAGAAACGCCTAGCTAACTTTATAATGAACAGATTGAAGAAAAATAAAGAGCTACAGAAAGTTCAGGATATCAAAGAAGTCAAGCAAAACATCCATCTTATCCGAGCCCCACTTGCAGGCAAAGGGAAGCATTTGGAAGAGAAAGTGGTACAGCAGTTACAAGAGAATGTGGACATGGAAGATCTTTCTTAAAAATCTCTGTAACCATTTATTTTATGTACATTGGAAAATGCCCTTTGGAGACTTGGAATTTCTAAAATATTAGTTTATTTTTTACATAAGGTCACTTAAATGAAAAGTGATTAAAATACATCTTTCCTACATTGCCATCTACATTAGATATTATGGATGTTAGATTGCATCTCGGTGTTAAATCTTCACTGATAGATGTAGTCATGTAAATCATGAAAATTCCACTTATAACTATAGAAGTGAATTGTGAACATAAAATGGTTATTCCATTTGGATAATGGCACTAGGCAGCATTTGTATAATAACTCATGGCAAAAAATCATGGCTAGTGATATATGAAATAAAATATTCTCTCCAGTAAAATATTCCCTTCATTAATGTTATAGAAGGAGGGATACAATAAGGAACTAACAATTTCCATGACAGTGTCAAACATTATTTTGATTTTAGTATTTCCTGTTTTGGTTTATTTGCATCTTAGAAGAGCATAATGACGTTATTTGATGAAGCCTAATCATGCTGGACTGTTTTGACCTGGTTTCACCCTTCTGATAGGTAGCTGTGGATGCTGGGGCTGAGAACTGAATAATCTTTGCCTGGGATGACACGACACTCAGAATTTCCACTTTGGAGAATACTCAGTTCCAACTTGTGATTCCTGGTAGAACAAACTTTATTTTTCTAGCCTAGCAATGACCTAAAAGCAGAGGAATCCCAGTACCTTTTAAAAGTCATTATGTGGTTTTCTTTTTAAAAGCTCCTGTTTTTGGAAAGTGGAAGTTATAGATACACCACCTGTTCATTATTTGCACATAAAATAAAACCATTTAAAAAGTAAAAAAAAAAAAATAGTAATATACAGCCATGGAAGAGCTAAAAAGAATGTAATGTCATGACCTCCTTTATGTTTTGTTTGTTTGTTTGTTTGTTTTTAACAATTCTGGCTACCATATGAGAAAGAAACCATAGAGAAGGATAAATGTGGAAGATGATGTTGGCTGGAATTAGGGTGGAGGTAATGAAGAACATGAAAAGGAGTTAGAGTCAGGTACTGCTATAAAGGAAGACCCAATATGATTTGCTGATGGACTACAAATAGGATGTGTGAGAAACATACTATTCAAGAATGGCAACGTGGCTTTCAGCCTGAACATCTTATTGAATTGTGGTTGCCATTTACCGAAATGGAGTCCCTGACATAGATCTCAGAGTCTGTGTTCCATTAAGCTCTTGATCTCTAGCCCACAGAACAGTCGATGTCACATAGGAGAGGTTTAATGAATTTAAATGATCAGATGAATGCAGTGATTAGTACATGCATATATACGCAAACATGAATTCAACTACACTGCTTCCCTTTGGCTTTTGCTGTGCTTTTCAATTACTTTAGCCTTTTTCAAATGAAATCTTAATTGGAACCAAAATGCAAAACAGGCAAATTGAAAAATTTTACTAATTAAAATTTATAATTTGAGTTCTTTTTCGGCATTTGCCTATTAAAAGTCAATCAATGGAGCCAGATGATTCTGATGAACACAGACATTGAAAATTAAATGTTATGGATGACAGTTGTAATTCTCAGTAAGCTCTAATTTTATTATGTCTGTTTTGTTTGATCGCAACTTATGAAGAAGTGGTTACAAATGGCAAAAGTTTCAAATGTGCTGTGTGCCAGTTACTAATACCCTTGGCTGCATGTCAGAGTTAAATGTCAGTGGCTTAACCATAAGGGTATTTATTAGTTGCCAAGACCAGCTCAATCGTAGAGACCCCAGCTCAGGCGGCACTGAAGGAATTAAGAAACAGAAACAAAGATAGAGTGCAAAAGAGAGATCAGAGTAGGACCATCAGGAGTCTGACAGCATTTCCCAGTGACAGCCCAGGGCAGACTCTGACCCATTTATTTATTCTTAGTGAACAAGTGATTATTTTTAATAAGCGGGTACTCAGTGTTTCTTCATAGAATAAGGATAGACTAAATAGGCAGATAATGCTTGTTGACTACTAAGATAGAAACAAGCTGAAAAGCACTCTGCAGGTCAGCAATGGGGACAAGGTCAAATATCCTGTGCTTGGGGAACTGGTTTAACTAGTGCATGACTGGTACATGCTGCTTACTTATTCTAGCAGTTTCCTGCCTGGGGATGGCTCGGTGTTCCTTGCCATTGCCTCTCAGTAAACAACATATACTCCATCGCACACACGTCAAGACCTTCTCCCAACAATTATTGATTAACAAAAGCCAAGAAATACAGATAAGTGTACCAATTAGAAATAGCACTTAGAAGCCTTGAACCAGTTCTCCAAAGTAGACAATCTGGAGCTAGTTCAATAGCTCAACAATGCCATAAAGGACCAAGGCTTTCCACCCTTCGATTCCACCATCAGCAGGCTGCCCTTCCACTCCTGGAGGGCCACTTCATGGTCATTGATATGGTTTGACTCTGTGTCCCCATCCAAATCTCATCTTGAATTGTAATCTTCTTAATCCCTATGTGTCAAGGGAGGGACCAGGTGGAGGTAATTGAGGTGGTTTCTCCCATGCTGTTCTTCTGATAGTGAGTGAGCTCTCGTGAGATCTGATGGTTTTATAAGGGGCTCTCCCTGCTTCACTTGGCACTTTTCTTTCCTGCCACCTTGTGAAGAAGGTGCGTTGCTTCCCCTTCACCTTCTTCCATGACTGTAAGTTTCCTGCAGCCTCCCCAGCCATGCCTAACTGTGAGTCAATTAAACCTCTTTGCTTTATAAATTACCCAGTTTCAGGCAGTTCTTTATAGCAATATGAAAATGGACTAATACAGTCATGTTCATCACAACACCACAGAAAGCAGGAGTCAAGAGGCATCCAAGACAGCAGGAAACAATCTCTTTGTAGACAGTCCTCTCTTTTTATTAGAAAAGATCTCTTCCAGAAGCCTCCAACAGAGTTCTTTTATTTCCAGTCAGCCAGATCTGGGCCAGGTGCCCACTCTCAGACCTTCACTAAGCTACAGGACACTTTACCTAATAGCTAAAGAAGACCAAATAATAATTTCAAGAAACTTTTTAATAACTAATCTGAAAGCTTGAAAGGCAAGTGGCAAAAACATTTCGTATAAAGTGGAATAAACACTCATTTATAAAACTGAGTCATCTCCTGCTGTTGACAGTGGCAAAAGGCAATTTTGATCAGAGGCTTTCTGAAGACTTCAGAAAGTGGAAATATAAATTGATTCTCACACACACACACACACACACACCACACACACACACTAAAGATTGTATTTTCCCATTTTCTTCTCAGAATCCCACTCACAGTGGCTCAAATCTCCCTTTTCTTTCCCACAGGCCCTCTTCTCCTGACTCTTCCCCTTTCTCAACCTCTCCAAAATCACTGGTCCTGATTTCTGCATTTGCTCACAGCAGTTGCCATCATCTTGATGTATGCAAGGCGTCATGCAAACTTGGTACTTCTCTAAGGGTGGAGAAGAACATAGCCGGTGGGATGTATTCCTGCTTCAATATTTTTAAGTCTGTCACATGATAATAATGAACAGTTCCCATTTCTCCTCACAGATATTGGTCAAGCCACAAATGTCTCACATTGGCAATTAGAAAACATCTCTTCCAGAAGCTTCCAACAGAGTTCTCTTACGTTCAGTCAGTCAAATCTGGGCCAGGTGCCCACTCTCAGACCTTGACTAAACTACAGGACCCTTTGCTTAATAGCTAAACAAGACCAGAGAATAATTTCAAGAAACTTTTAAATAATCTGGAAGCTTCAAAGCAAGTGGCAAAAACATTCAACATTATCAATATGTGTCATGTTATGAGTAAACCCACTGTCCCACTGACTACAGCAGTATGATGTGAACAGACACTGAACAATGAGCCAGGGCCCTGCCTGGCATCTACTTTAATATGACCCACATAGGGCTAAGCTCTTCTATACAATTTTTTGTGATTAGTTAGATGCAGTTCTGAATTTTTTGTAAGCTGGTAGTATTTTTTCTCAAGTTAAAAAGTATACTCAAGGATAGTAGAAAAAGCTTTATCCCAAAGGTTACACCACTGTGCAACACACACACACACACACACACACACACACACACACCCCAGAGACAGAGAGAGAGAGTTAAAGAGAGAGAGAACCTGACAACACAAAGAAAGATAATAGTCACTAGTATTAACTTTAAAATAGAAAATATTTAGTGTGGGTCTGTTTTGTATTCTATAGTTTTTAGATGAGTTAAGGATACATTTTTTTAAAATCCCTGATTCATCTCATGGCAGGATAAACATGAGTTACAAACAACTAGTTTCACACATTATTTTTCCAGAGACCTTTGTAAATATGTAAATGAATTAACCAAAGAGGAATATCATGCTAACATGTTAGCAAGAAAGACAGGTCCTCCAATAAATTCCCAATACTACCTGTGTACAAGGGTTAAAATAAAATCAGACAATTTGCTCTGTGAATTCCATGCACTTGTCCCCTCTATAATAGCCATGTTGATTCTCTTTCCACTGAAAGAATTTTAAAACGTAGAAATTCAGCAAAAAAGACCCTGTACCTGAGTGTGGAAAAGACTATGTTTTAAATCAGTAGAAGATCCCATCCCCCACCATGCACAGGCTATTTGAAAAAGGTATTTCCTGGGATTGTCATTGTATATCTCAAAGGCAAAGACTGAGTCTCTCCTCTCCACCTTGGACAAGATAACCTAGTAATAATAATAATGATACCAATAAAGCAGAATGGTTGAACTATAGAAGAATCTCATTTTCAGTTTAATTTTCAGCATCAAAAGTTCAAATTATGAAGCATCACCTCTGATGAGATTGAAAACTGAAAGACTATCTGTGATTTCAAACCAACCTGAATTGTAATTTTCTGCCTTAGAAACTCTTCAGAAATTCTTTATGCACTTTTGACTTGAAATAATAACTTCATTTTAAAATAAAGTAGCTATAGATGTTGAAGTTGACTGGCTTTTAATGACTGTGGGTTTACTCAACCCAACACATAACAACTAGCCTGGCCTTAGTCATTGCACAAAAGGAGGTAATTAACTCTATGGCTACTGTCCGATCCCTATTCTTCGATAGATGACAGATAAGGAAAGTTATTTGCAGAAGCTACTCCAAGCCCCAATTTGCCTATATCCCTTAAGCCCCTTCTATACAGAAACTGGAGCTACTTCTCTCCTGCCCTACCCTGCTCTCTGCCCCCTTAGCTGAGACACTTGATGTCTTTGCAAGCTCAGACCTTACCCAACTCTCTAAGCCCAATGGCTCATCAGGCAAGGGAAATGTATGATTATAGATGTCCTCTCAGTATCTACAGTTGGTTTTGTTTCTCTTAATATCCATTTTCTACTCAATTCATCTACAGTTGCCTGGATCATAAGTAGCTATATTCCAAGACGTAGCAATAAAAACTTCATGCAATTTTTTTCATACTTTATAAAGTATTTTTCCTCTTTTTGAAAACATATATCCGAAGAGCTAGACTTTATCAATAAATTATGCTTTTCCTCATATTTTAGTTCGTAAGCTAATGGTTTGTTTATTTAACGTTTTCAGTATATGTTCTTACCTCATCAAAGAGCTGCTAAAATGCAATATGGTTTTATCAGATACCACGCTTTGGGAAACAATAAGAGAAAACCCAACTCAAATGATTTAAACAATGAACAAAATGTATTAACTCCCATAACTGGAAGATTGGAGACAGATTAGGACATGATTTTTAGCTCCATCCATTTCTTTGAGGACTCAGATTTCTTTCTTCTTTCCATTCTGTTTAATTCAGCAAGTTATCTCATAGACCTCATGATCATAAGATGGCTATAACAGTTCCAGACAGCACAGTCTGACAGGACAACATCCGGAACCAACAGAAGCAGCATGTAAATTACTACTTTGCCCCTGAGTTACAGTTTCCTTTTTATGACCTGAAAGTTCTTTCACAGGAACTCCAAAGCTGCTTCTCTATCACCTCACTGACAACCAATCACTGACAAAAGGGAAATGAGACCACCTCATTACCTTAAGGCTAGTTGTATTTACCCTGGGTTGAGACTGTAGCATAACTTTCTTAAAAATAAAAAAAAAAAAAAAAGGATGGACAGAAGAAAATGAAGCATAAAAAAACAGCCAAGAAGAAAAGGGGAAAAAGATATTTGGGAAGGCAACCAAGTCTGCTATAAGTCCCATTAAAGACCAAAATGTGAAATAAATAAAAGCACATTCACCAATTACTCTATATCCAACACCACTATTTGATAGGTCAGAGTTACTACTCAGAACTGCCTTTAGAATAAGGATAGAAATGTCAACAAAACTGTTAGAAATTTATCTGATAAACAGCATTAAATTTTTTTATTGAGTAGCATACACACTTCTGTATTTTAAGGTACATTGCCCTAGAAGATTTCTGAAATATGAGTGATTATTTCTCATCAAACATAAAGTTAAGTTACCACCTAGGACACTAGATGCAGTTCATCTCCATTGTAAAGCAGTTTATAAATGCATTAGAATTACCTAAAGATAGAAAGATACATAGATAGAAGATAGATAGATAGATAGATAGATATCCACTATATCATAAGATTTACACTAAAGCTACAGTAATCAAGGCCATGTGTTATTGGCATAAGAGTAAGAAGATCAACAGAACAGAATAGAAAGCCCAGACATAGACCTACGTACTTAATAGCTGATTGACAGTCAATAGATGAGGCAAAGTAATCCAATGAGGAAAAAAAAGGTTTCATTCAACAAATGTAGCTGAAACAACTGCATAAAGGGAAAAAAATGAACTTTGATCCCTACCTCACACTATGCACAAAAATTAATTTGATAGGTCACAGACGTAAACATGAAAGACAAAGGTAAATCTTCTAAAAGAAAATGCAGAAAACTATCTTTATCACCTGAAGTTAAGCAAAGATTTCTTAGGTCACATATATCAAGAAAGACTTATGCAGGAATGTTGAACAACTTTCTTCATAATAACCACAACCTAGAAACAACCCAAATATTCAATAACAGGGAAATAAATAAATTTTGGCATATTAATAAAATAAAATATTAACTACTAATGCATTCAACACTTGAATGAGTATCAAAAACATTATGACAAGTGAAAGAAGACAAATACAAGCATATATGTACCGCATTATTCTATTTCAGATGTTTGAGGACAAGCCCTTACTAACTCAATGGGACATAATTAAGAACAATTGGCTTCCTCTAGGTAGACTATTGACTGGAAAGAAACACAAGTAAATTTGAAGTAGTGATAAAAATGTTCTACATCTTGGTTGGGGCTCCAATCTCATTAATGTATACAGGTATCAAAACTTATTGAATCATACATTTAAAATCTATGCATTTTTGTTTATAAGTTTTATCTCAATAAAAACAATATATAAATGCATGAATATATGAGTGCTAAATTGTAAGTTGTATTCTTCTTTTGTTTACATTTTAGGATTTCTGCAATAATGGTGTGTCTTTTAATTATGGCCTACAGAAACTGTCTAGCCATCCAGCATTGAATTTTTTAAATAAAATTGATATTTATCTAGCAAACCTTTTACTAGAAATAACATATAGGCAGAGACCTTAAATGCACAGCTTGATAATTTTTAATAAAATAAATTCCCCATATGTAACTACCCTAGAGATCAAGATATAAAACCAGCACCAGCACCAAAATTCCTCCCACTGACCTAAAGTTGGGGAAAAGATATTAGGAAAAGGTTGCTTATCACAAATCCAGAGAATGCACTTATAAGCAGTGGAATTTTCCAAGTCTTCATAATAACCCCATGAAAGAGATATTACTATTTCTATTTTATAGATGAGGAAACTGAGTTCTATAATTAGCAAAGTCAGAATTCAAAACCAGATAAGTTCAATACTAATACCTGTGTTCTTTCCATGTAAGTCAAGCAGAATATAAAGAAGCAAAAAAAAAAATTCATGCTCCTTGCTCACTAATCATTATAATCTATGCTTTTCAAATACATAATCTCAGTAGAACGTCAGCTTTATTTACAGTATATATTTTCATAAAAGTGTTATATGTAAGGTCTTTTAGGCTGACTGACAGCACCATGGATGGCATGGTAACCTCTGTGACCTGCATGTACACTCCAGAAAAGTTCCTGGAACTAGAAAGTCTGAAGTAACTGGAAGACCACAGAAAAGGGAAGAATGATCAACCCTTGTGGTGTTGAATTAACTTTGAGACATCCTTCTATTATTCCTTATTCCCACCTCAACTGATAAAGCAACCGGACTTTGTAACCGACCTTGGTCAACCTCATGAGTCCAAACCCTACGACCCCCTCCCAGCTTGCAAAAACCACCCTGAACTGTAACTTCTGTAACTTTCCACTGCCTACCCCAAACCTATAAAACCAACTCCTATCCCACTGCCCTCCAGCTGACTGTCTTTTCAGACTCAGCCCACTCACACCGGGATGAATAAACAGCCTTGTTGCTCACACAAAGCCTGTTTAGGGGGTCTCTTCATTCAGCGCGCATGTTTAACATTGTATAAATATATTTTTAAACATATATTTACAACATTTTGTGTGAGGACCAAGCTTAAATTTTTTTATTTTTAATCTTGTCCAAATTCCTATCTAAAAAGTTTGGGGAATAATGTCCTTCAAATCAAAAATTCTCATCAGATAGGTTTTATTTAGCCCTATATATTGTGACTTACTTTCCAACCTGACTGTGAGATAACATTATGAGACAAGCAAGAAAATGAAAATATTTTACCCCAAAACATGTTTATTCGCCATATCTTGAAATGGCCCTGCAAAGCTGTCCTTTATGGAGGAAAATGTGCATCTCTAAAGAATCTGTATTAACATAGGTAGATCTTTTTCTTCCAGGTCCTCCCAATCCTGAAGACATTAAGTGAAAGTTTAGCACATTTTTAAAGGTCTGAATAGGAAACGTTTGTCATCTATTGTTTCTAAGGTCAGCCACCATAAGACTTCAAAAGAACCTTGGTCTCCACAATCTTTTATCTTAACCTGAACATTTCCTTTTTATTGATCCCAGGTCTTTAGACAAACTCAACCAATTGTCAATCAGAAAACACTTAAATTTACCTATAGCCTGGAAGCCCCCCTGCCACACCCCGTTTGAGTTGTTCTACCTTTCTGAACCAAACCAATGTATTTCTTAAATATATTTAATGTCTCATGCCTCCCTAAAATGTATAAAACCAAGCTGCGCCCCACCCACCATGGGCACATGTTCTCAGGACCTCCTGAGAACTGTGTCACAGGCTATGGTCATTCATATTTGGCTCAGAATAAATTTCTTCAAATGTTTTACAGAGTTTGATTCTTTGTTGATACATGTAACCCAAGCAAGGCAGGGATATAGCAACATTTCACTATCAGAAAATGGAGAAATTGAACTAGCCTCATGATCACAGAGCCAGGGCCAGAATGGTAATCCCCATTCCCAGGACAGTAATTATGTTTCACAGTCATAGAAGAAATTAGCCCGGCACACCCATCTCTCCTGTCACCTGCATCTCACCTCAAGTCTTAGCTACAAAGGTAAGTGATGGGTTGCATGGATGTCTTGGTGCCCTCTCCACCCCTTACTAAATGCTACCTTCCCTTTTCCCAAACAAGTAGCAGAAGAGAATTGGGGAAAGGACATTCTTTCTCAGGATTTTGTGTTTCAATTTTTTACTCCTCCCCTAAGTTTACAAATTTACAAAACACCATTGCTTAGCCTCCCTATCCGCTGCCACACACACACTAAGAGTAACCAAGACAGAAAACTCTACTTAATGAGGGAGGGAAGAAATATTTTAGAGATGATAATTCTCCAGGGCTACATAAACCAGGCTGTTGGTAAATTCTAAAGGTTAAAATGTCCAGCAACCTAGTAGGCACTACATTGTGCTGAAACAGCCTCTCCATTCAGAACTGAGGTTTTCCTTGAACCACATCACTCATGATAAGGATAAAGACTTCCCAGTCCATTGACTAACAAAGATAAGCATTTAAGTGGCCTAATTACCCCAGAAGTGGCAAATCACCCTTAAAAGAAAGCTAATGCTTTTAGCCAACATAGCAACTGCTCCTTTGTCTTATAATGATTGGGTTAACAAGGCAAGAAACACCTTTAAAATCAAGTTTGTGTACATTTTGATTCATTGTAGCTGTCTAAAGTAGAAACAGTTTTCCCAACCAGGGGATAGAAAGTCTTAGCAGCTTGCACAGCTGGCAAAATAGAGCACATGTTTCAGATGCATGACCAAAAACATTTATTTCCCAAGGTTTTTAATTAAGATAATATCTGAAAAATAAGTAAGTCTCCAAGCTGCAAGCAACACTGGGAAAATCAATAATGAAGTTCTAGGAGAGTCTAGCTGCCTTCAAACAGTGGTCTCTACTGATGGGAAAGTCCTCTTTGCCCAGCAGGGAGCCAGAGAATAGCCCAGAGGCAGTGTGAAGATGAAGGTATGCCATCCCTAAGCCTCTATGTGCTGAATCAACCCACATTCAATAGGGCCTCAATCTTAACAGGAGGGTAAACAGAGGCATGTAAGAAAATGCTTTCAAGGCTAAAGTTACTAAAAAGCTAGCAAAATGCTGCAGAACTTAGACAAAAAAAAAAAGTGCAGTCAATGAACTTCCTTCCGTGTCTCCAACTTCGTCTTTAAAATAAATCCTGGGAGGAATCATTTTGTAAAGTGAAGAGTTCTCTGTGATATGAATAGTTCTCCTTTCATTATTATGCCTTGTATGTTTGGATTTTTATGTATTGACTTTTTCATAAGGCTGTACTTCAGAAAATGGAGAATAAAAACCATCATTATATGAAGCTGGAGGAGTTAATAGATGCCAAAGGAAAACTGCACCAAATTATTCGAACATACTCTGATAATTCCCTTTTCATTTGTTCATAGACAATGAACTCTTCATTGAGTGGAGGAGAAGGTTCCTGTTGGAAAACAGTGAAATACAGAGTGGCTCCCCAGACGATGTGGATCTTCACAGAGACCTTGCAGGGTTGATGGATGTTTCAACCCCTCTTCTAAAATGATTACTGCACTATCTTTTACTATTGGATTCATAATGCTGAAACAACCTTGGTGAACCCCAGTTCCTGCCACACAATACTCCCTCACTAACCATAAAAATCATTTTCAAATACATTTTGGGAAAGGTTCATTTTAACTTTCTTATGAAAGTCAAAATCACATCCGTGCAGTAGAAGCCACAAGAATTTCTGTAGTAATAAAGCTGTTTACATTGTTTGATCACACTATTTCTAAAACATTTCACCATAAAACACTTTTTTATTAGCTTTATTTTGTTTAACTCTTCAAGTGTAACATTCTCTGGAAAACGTCAATCTACTTAGGAAAATGTTGAAATAGCCCAGTTACCTCATTAAGTTGGTGGGGGAAAAAAGCTGGAGCCCAGGTATGAGAAGGGAGTTTTTCAAGTCAATCCATCAGTTAGGCCAAGAACCTGATGCAACTTAAAGCCAAGGTCTCTCTCCACTAAGTAATCCTGGGGCCACATTCATGAAGGAAGCCTGCCTGGCTTTTGACATCTGGAACAGTAATATGGAAGAGTATTTGGCACTGTATTCCCCTGTGGAAGGGGTGCATGTCACAAAGCAAATTGCTGATTAATTTTTTGGCTAGTGCCTCTCCTCTGGAAAGAAACGTTCTGGTTCCATTCCAGTGTCTTTACAGGGTAAGCCAATGATCAAGAAATAGTGGCAGGTATCTGACCCTCAGTGTCACAGGAGTTGAATTCTAGGAGTTGATACCTAACACGAGAGCCAATCTGATACAGAGCAGTTTGGCCCATGGACTGTCCCACTTGCTTGAAGGAAGCCTTAAGCCACTAATGACTGCATAGTTTCACCTTCTTTCGCGTGGATACGTTATCAGGTACTATTCAAGATCCCTAGGAAATCCAAAACTAGGAGGTTTTAGTCAACCAAAATTAAATTGAGGAATTAAATACAATTAAGTTTTTAAAAATTTTTAAATTAAACATAAATCATTTTCAAAGTCTATGTTGTTATTTCAAATCCAAAGAAGAATTATCTCAATTTCTTGTATGTGAAAGGAGAAAGGGTTCTGTGATCATATGGTTCAGCTCTACCATTTCACAAATAAAGAAGCTGAAACTCAGATAAATTGATCATATAATCAGTTAATGAAAGCTAAAAGGTATAACTAGCAGAGACTTAGAGCCCCAGTTTTATTTTTCTCCATGCCTTCTGACGGTCACTGAGAATTAAAACAGGCTGGGCATGGTGGCTCATGTCTGTGATCTCAGCACTTTGGGAGGCTGAGGCAGGAGGATTGCATGATCCCAGTAGTTTGAGGTCAACCTGGGCAACATAGTGAGATATTGTCTCTACAAAATATTTTTTAAAAATTAGGGAGGTGTGGTGGTGCACACCCATAGTCCTGGGGGCTTGGGAGGCTGAGGTGGGAGGATTGCTTGAGCCCAGGAGGTAGAGGCTGCAGTGAGCCATGATCATGCCACTGTACTCCAGCCTGGGCAACAGAGTGAGACATGTCTTAAAAACAAAAACACTCTAGCAGCAAGATCCACGTGACTGATCTTGTATTTGTCAAATTGTTGCCTATTTTTGTTCCTCTTCTTTTTTTTTCTTGATTCCTAGTGTGTTCACTTTTTCCTTAGAACTAAACTTTCAGGGTTCAAAATTTGCCTGAAATGTTTAAACAATTAAAACCGTGATACAAAAAAATCAGGTCAAGGTTATTTCTGTTAGTGAATATTTTTAAGAGGATCTGTGCATTTGTAAACAAAAAATTATGGAGACTCACAAAATGGATGCAAATTATGTTTAAAAATAGAATGTTGTGCTTTCCAAGAAATCAAAGAAAAATGGTGCACAAGTAATTTTTCTGCTTATATAAAGTTATTTTAAAATCCCGCTATTAATTGAGACCATAGTAGTTACTCTTCCCGGACCACAGGAGAACAGCTTCATGGTCCAGGCTCAGCAAAGTGCCAGTTTTCTTTCCCGTCATCAGCTCCATCTCTCTAGTCTGCATTTAGGCCTTAAGCATTTATCATAATCTTCAGCCAGTAGAAAGCTTAGCCCTGTTCCTCTCACGTCCCAGTCTGTAATCTGTGGAACCTCTAACTTGACTTTCCAGGTAGAATAAGTCCCGGTTGTGGTTGGTCAGGAAATGAACGGGACAGGAAGCTGACTGCAAATCCTAAACAAGCCCAGTGACCACAGACATCATCTGGGATCTCCGTAGAAACACCTTATCCATCAGTACTCTCCCAGGCAGAGTTCTCGTCACATTCCCAGAGGTTGAGGTCATACCTTTTTTCCAATGGAGAACAGAGTATAGGGAGAGGTAAGGGTTGGCGTGTAAGGTTTTAAGATTTCTGATACTTTCATGGGCTGGGCAGCTTAAGGCTTGTATTCCTGTGTTTCTGAACACCTCACAGTTGGTGTTCCTCCCTGCACATCCCCATGGGAGGCCAGGATGAGCAGACTCAGCTCAAATACAGGAAATTCTCAGCATAAAAATCCTGTGCTATCTAAACCCGCAAGATCTGCAAAATATTTTCATCTGCTGGAGCCTAAGTCAAAGCAATGCTTTGCTAGAAATCTCATTCTCAGGCTGAGATGCTGAAGAAGAAACAGAATACACTTTTTAGCCACCCCGTGTCATAACTACAAGGGGAAAAAGCTGTTGCCTGAACCTCCTATAGGGGAAGGAGAGAAGTATTAAAGTATAAATAATATTTGGTGGCATGGACTTCAACTTTGCCTACATGCTATGACGGTAGATTAAAGACACCATAATAATTTTTTAAGACATTATGAAGAAAGCACCAGTCAAACCTAATGTCCTTCCATTGTTTATGTGATGCTATCCTTTCCTTATTCCTTCAAACCCACCATAAAGAAAGGATCAAGTAAATTAATTTGCATCGGGGGGCGATGGTTGAGACAATACACTAAACTTTCCCAAAGCGTCTGGGATGTTTGTCAATTATTGCTGCTGGCAGTGGTGGTCTCTGGTGGAAGCACTTCTCATTTAACTAAACTGTAAACCAAAGTGGCAGCCAAACAGAGCTGAGTTTCAGTACAGTTCTGTAGTTTACTAACTGCATAGGATACAGAAATAAGAAAAATCGTTTATGTTTTCACAATTATTATTCAGAAAGAGCATTTGTCTGTCAAAACCTATCTGTCAGATGGAAGAACTGTGAAATCAGAGATTAATCAGTTACAACCTGGTGGGAGTAAACTAAAAAACTAATCTTGAATTATTAAAGTGGTCTGATTTAAAGTAGAGAACTTATTTTTAAAGCCTTTTAGAATAATTTTATTGTGTGAAAATTGCAATGTTTGGATTTCCAGATAAAATCTTTTTACTGCAGCTCTTAGTGTTTGGGCAATATTTTTATTTTTGTGTAATATCACTGGGCCTCTATTAAGTTCCAAGTGATTCCTTGTGTCTAGAAAGTGGCTCAGAGTGTTGAGTTTGTTCATTGCATTCGTCTTAACAGGTTGGCCAGTGAACAGGGAAATGGGACTTCTTAAAGAGAAAACTTCCCAGTGTGTTATGAAGCCCTAAGAGATGGAAGCAGGGAGGGAGTCTCTCTGCCATCTTAACTGTGGGGACATTGAGGGGTCCAGGCAGCAGGACCTGAACAGTGGGCCATTCTATGAAACCATGAATATGGAGGCAAGTTAGAGCTAGGGAGGAAGCCACTCTTGGAGGCTAGATCACAGTAACCTCATTTTCCAGGATAGGCTCAGGGAGGTGAAAGAGCCTGCGAGCCTGGGAATGAACTAGAAAAGGGTAACTTCAGAGACTTGAATTTTGCAGCCTGTTCTTGTTTCTAATATTTTCCTATATGTCTCTGTTTATGTCTCACTTGTAAATGAATGGTTCATCCATTTTGAAAATTCTGACTTGCCTCAGTTGCAATCAAGGGAGTTTGAGAATCAGATTTACCCCTGATCTGACCACAACTCTAGAGGTGCTGGCCCCTTCCTAGAGGCCAGCGAGAGAGAGGAGGCAGAGATCGATGGACACACATCCCACAGGGAAGTTGAAACTCAGGAAAAACGGCCAGGTCTCTTTGTTCCAGCTGCCTTATACATATGAAGATTTGCTCTCTCACATTTAAAATGTGAAGGCTCTAGATTTTTTAAATGTATGTTTTCCCTTATACAGACCTCATTCTTGTATGTGACAGCAGCAGATCTAAAAGGCTAACACATTCCTCTGCCACTCTTGCCTCAGACATCTTTGATTCCTGCTTTTCAAACAACGTAAAAGTAACCAAGCATGCACTCCCTTGATTTTCTTCCATCCCCCCCTCCAGAAGCACAAGCACATTTATGCACAACTTTTTCTTCCTTTCTTCAATGTCCACATGAAGAAGTATTCCCTAATCCTTTCTAAGATTCACCCTTAATCTCAATTTAGTTTTCTTCTTCATCTTCTGGAACCTCATGCACTGAATTAGCCCCTTTTCTCTGAAATATCCTTTCTATGAAATCATTCTTCTTTCAAAAAAGAGGGGAGGGGGACTCTTTTGGGTATTCTTCCTAAATACAACCATCCGTTTTTCTTCCATTCTGTCAAAATATGTACTCTGTCTACTTTTTCCACCTTTCTTTCACTCCTCAAAATTCTATGACCTGGGTCGTTCAACCATTCTCCCATGTTACTACAAACCTCTTAATTACTGGAGGAAGAGACTCAGACTCTGCCCAATGACTTGCCCTCCAGGTCCCCCTGCCTTCAATTCCTCCTGAAGCATGATATACTGCAACCCTGCTGGGCTCTTGTGCATCACCCAAAGATGTTATGCACTTGATCTGCGTTCCTTGAAAAATCACCCAGGTAGTTCAAGTAGCAAACTCCTGCTTATTCTTCAAAACTCAGCTCAATTTTTAGCTTCACTGTGGACTTTTCACAAGTCCTTCCTCTCCTCTTCCATGAAGAATGAACACCTTTCTCTGCATCAAAAGCACTGTGCTGCTCCCTCCCTTGTGTAACTTTCAATGGTCTATGATGGTAACTGATGCTCAGATCTTTATTTCCTACATTATAATTTTTCTAAAAATGATAGCAACAGGAGGCAGATAAATGCCTAAGCAAACAGGGGTGGGTCCCCTGGTGAAACTTGACCTTCAAGCTGAAGACAGTCCTGGATAAAACCACAGACTGGATTGAGAAACTGTCTTCCTCTTTGGCATGATTTCCTCTGATTGATCCCTACCCTTCACTTATTTTGCAAATACTGAACGCTTCCCTAATTCTTTTTTTTTTTTTTTTTTTACATTGCCATGCCCACCTTTGAGTTATGGCTTTACTTTAGCTTTTTTCCATATTCCCCAACCAGTCAGTGCATACTCCCCATTCTGAACCCATAAAAGCCCCAGACTCAGCTACACTGAGAGAGAAACCACCTGACTACAGGGGTGAAGGACCACTCCCACATCTCTTCTCCACTGAGAGCTGTTCCATTGCTCAATAACATTCTTCTCTGCCCTTCTCACCATTTGAATTGTCAGCATAACCTCATTCTTCTTGGACATGGAACAAGAAGTCGGGAACTGCTGAATATGGGTATGAGCTATAACATAGGTGGGCTGGGTCATTCCCAGCCCAGCCATGGGCTAAGTTGGTACACAAGCCAGGTGCAGCCCGGTGGGTCTAGTGGGCAGGCCACCTCCTGAGTCAGGCCCAGGACTTAGGGAGGCCTGAGCAGGGGCACCTCTGGCTGAAGGTCCCTGGCAGGCGAAATGGCCAAGAAAATTCCTGCATCAAAACTGTAACTTTGTCCTGTTCATTTTATATTTTAACATCTAATATGATGCTTGGAGCATAATGGGCACTCAACTAATGTCTGTTTGATGACAAAACAATCATATTTAAATTCTGGTTCCCCCATAAGCATAAAGTCCTGAAGATGCCAGAGACAAGCAAAGATTTCTAGAGCCAAAGCCAGGCAGCAGGAGGAGATCATCAGAGTCAGTACAAGACTTTAAACCAAAACAAAGAATTACAATGAAGCTTAAATATGCACCAGTGCCAATGTCAAAAAGTCTAAAAAGAACACTAAAAAATAAAACCTACGAATTTGGAGTTCCTTGAGTTATAATTGAGAGAGTGTGTGGTGATGTTGGTTTCTTAGGCACTAAGTTAGTCCATGTCAGGAGAACAGTACAGTGGGCACTTTCAGGCCCCAGTGACAGGTCTCCACTAAGCATCATCACCAGACACAGTTGGTGATTAGGACATGTGCACTGTAATGGAGGAAGTAAGATGGAGAAAATAAGGAAAAGATTGGCTGTCTTTCCCCAGGGAAACCTCTATTCACAGGAACGCTTAAGATCCATATTGCAATGGCTGAAATCTTATAATTGAGTTTTAATGTACCTCCCACCCACAACAAAGCCTGCAAATATGTTGACTGTCTTAATCTTTGCATCTCTTTTTATTGTTTTTTCAGCCTAATGATAATTCTGAACAAAAATCTGAAATTCCATGTGTTGAATCAAACATCACTTACAGTGAACTTACAGGGTCTCTCTACCTGACACCTGAGTTCATCATCCCTGCCCCACCAGCCCATATTAATTCTAGTCTTATGGTAAAATGTTCTTCCCTTTTTCAAAGGATTCAAATAAAATTATGACCATAGTGACTTTTTTAGAGTCAAAGCAGAAAGGAAAAAACTAGAACAAAAGCAAATGGCTGGCAAAGAATCAAGTGTTCTTGGGGCAATATGAAAGAAAATAGAGAAGGAAAACTGCACATCTTTAAATTCCCAAAGAAACTGAGGGAGGGCAAATAAAGATCTGCTGTTGAGAAGCTTTTTTCCCAGTAAAGTGAGAAATCTGTTCTCTTTAACCTGATCCCAACAGGGAGACATCACAGAGGCTACTTCAACAGATGGAAGCACTCCACCTGCCTCAAGGATATACCACAGCATAAACAGCTACTGTTTCTCGTGTGTCTTGTTAATGTTTTCTGTACTCTGAAGTCTTAAGCAATTACACAGTGTGTTTTCTCCTAGAAGCTTAGGGCCCTTTATAAAGAGTTTAATGCATTAAAAAGTGATTTCCTGACTCCTTCCATGAAGTTCAAATATTGAAGAAGTTGTCATGATCTAAGCTGGCCAAACCTGGTTCTCCTCTCCTGAGTCAGTGACCTTTCATGCAACACTCTTCTGACCCACCTTTTACTCAAGCTGTCACTACAGAAACCAGCACCCTATGGGTGTACCTTTATGAGCCATACCTAAGCTACTGAAATCACTTGTTTTCTTCTAGGGGCTTCTCTGATGAGAGGTGAGGGATACAGTAACGCATGAGCAATCTGAAAGTAGAAGAAGTTAACCCCCCATGGTTTAACCAATGAACACATGAGCTAATTAATCAACACTCTCTCTGGGGAATAAACTGGTCATTCTCAAATGTAAACATGCATAAGACTCACCTGATGAGTTTGCTGAAATACAATATACTGACCCACCCCTCCCCACTCCCACCACATTTTGGATTCAGGATGATGCCCATGAATTTGTAGGTATATCACAGTTGAGGTGTTGCCAACAAAGCTGGTCCACACTTGTAGAACATTGGGGCATGAAATTTTTTCATGTATTCTGTGCAGCTCCTGAGGCTCCCAGTACGATTAAGCTGCAGTCACCCACAGAGATGGTCAACTCTTAGTGTGTTTTTACGATGCCTTCTTTTCCTCTCTTTCACTCTCCCCAGCCCTTAAACTTGTTTCCTGAGATTGCTTTCCAAATAAACTACTTAAAATACCTTTTTTTTTTTTTTTTTTTAAATGGGGTCTCGCTCTGTCACCCAGGCTAGAGGGCAATGGTGCGTGCTCTCAGCTCACCACAACATCTGCCTTCCGGGTTCAAGCGATTCTCCTGCCTCAGCCTCCCAAGTAGCTGGGATTACAGGTGTGTGCCACCATGACTGGCTATTTTTGTATTTTTTAGTAGAGATGGGGTTTCACCATGTTGGTCAGGCTGGTCTCGAATACCGACCTCATGATCTGCCTGCCTCAGCCTCCCAAAGTGCTGGGATTACAGGTGTGAGCCACCGTCCCCGGCTCCTAAAATGCTTTTGACTCAGGCTCTACTTTCAGGGGAAACCCAGCAAATGGCTGTTAACCTCCATTTGCCTTCACCTCTTCTACTAGAGTCACTTGGCCTTGTCCCTTAGACAATGTAGTTATGAATTCTGTCTTCAGATTGCCGTGATAAAATGTGACCAGAACTAACAATTTGATTTAGCTGTTCAAACCAGCAGGGCTTCTATACGATCAGCTGTTTAATGGGAGTTTGGGATGGTGGCATAGTTTTATGGATTTAAGTGAAGAACTGGTCCTAACTTTTATGTTGTCCATAAGCTGACCAGGGGCTCACAAATTTTTTAAAGGATCTCTCACTGCATTGGAGAGTAACAGACAGCTTTTGGCATTTTAATATTTACATGTTAGGTAGTACCTACCCAACAAGCACTCCTGTCTTCTAGCTGATAGAACCTGTGTTCGTGCAGTATGCCCAGCTCCAAGGCATGAATCATACTAGTCTAATCTAATCATGTTATATTACAGTAAACCACTGTCTAATGCTTATTTCCCAGGCTCCCTATTGCTGGAATGTATATGCTCAGGATGCCTAATTCTGGCCAATAAGAATTAAGAGGAAGTTTGAGAGTGCTTCTGAGAAATAATTTTTATCTCCACTGAAAGAAGGAGTGATCACTCAAGGACCTCTTCATATTGCCTCCTCGTTGCCCCCACTCTTTCTGCCTCTGAATGCAAGCTTAGTGCTTGAAGCAATCACAGCCATCTTGCAACATGAGGTCACAACCATAAGCATGAAAAGCCCAACTGCTAAGGATGGCAGATCTGCTTAGTTAGCCAAGGGCTGCATGGCTCTTGAGTTTTTGTTATATCCAAGAATTGATATTGTCATTGTTAAAGTCACCACCAGTCAAGTTCTGTTTTTTGCATTCAGAAGTATGGCTGGCTTATATGTGACAAAGGATTTGTATTCATAATATACAGAGAATTTTTACAAATCAATAATAATGAGACAAATAACCCAGTAAAAGTAGGTGAAAGATTTAAACAGGCACTTTATAAAAGAAGATATTCAAATGGCCAATAAGGCTATAGAAAATTTTTCAATGTAGTTGTTCATCAGAGAAATGAAAATTAAAGCCACAGTAAGATACTACTCCATACCTACCAGAATAGCTAACAATTGTTTTTAAAATGGCAATATGAGTGTTAGTGAGGATGTAGGGTAAGCGGAGTTCTCTAACATTGCCATTGGGAGTGTAAAATGTTTGAACCATCTTGGAAGACAAGCATAGATTCTAACAAAGTTGAATGCCTGTCTACACTGCAAAACAGTTTTAGCCAAACCACAGGGCTGCAACCAAAACCACCCACTGCTCAGCACTGGCCACACTCAGGACTGGATAGGAGAGACTCTCCCACTTCAGGGGAACCAGACTCTTCCACCCTCCAATCCCATTCATCCACATGGGGCTGCCACCTCAGACTGCTTCTTCTGTCCTTCAGCACTTCATATGTGATGTTCCCAGGTGAATTCAAAGACAGAAGTGGTGTCTTCTGTGATTTTAACTATATTTTGAACCAAAACTGATTACTTAGGCTGACAGGGACAGATGTAGTTATGGAGATAGTGAATAAAAGTGTTTTATATCAGGACTCTTAGGATAATCTAGGGCTTGAGATACATACTTCCATTAGTTTATTACCTCATAACTCCTTACTAAATGAATATGTAGTTTATAGATTCTAAATAAATATCTGTTGATTTGAATTGATTTTACAGTTAAAGCCTCAGAGAATAAATACCGATATTCCTAGATAGCCATCCCTTGAATATACACTCAGATATTCCCTCTCTCTACATATAAATACAGATATAGATAAATACATAAATATCATTTCTTCCTTTCTATGTCAAAGAAGAAAGCATAGCAAAAAAAAATTAAGGGGCAGGAGAAGTCATGTCTCACTTTACCAAAAAGGCAATTTGTTTTACCACCAATAAAAGGGGATAATGGTTTTACTTTCCTAAGTATGAAAACATACCCATTGATATTTTAAGGCTGCTTACAGCTCATGAGAGAGCTAAGACTGGGACTCTTCCCTCCCTAGTTGTGTCTCTCTTTCTCTGCTTTGCTGTTCATTGTTTTTTTCTTCTTCTTCAATTCTCCCTCCTTTTTCTCTTGTCCTTCACCTTGCACAAGCACATGTCCACTGCTCCCCTTTCTTGCCTAGCACAGACCTATTGCCTGCCCCTCTTCAAGGCCCCTGGGGTCCCCACTGACTCAGAGGATGTCTCCAACCCTTCCTAAATATCCACCACCAGAGAAAGGCTGTACTTCCCTCTGAGACACCACATAGGAAATACAGAATTCTTTGGAAAAAGAAGATGTATTTGCTATTTCATTGATAGAATAAGAATCAGTAGGGATAAAGAGTTGATGGATTTTTTTTCTCTCATCATTAAAAAGGTATGATACCAAGAACTAAAAGAAAAAATTATATACAAAAAGAAGACAATACTTTCATAATAGCAGTTGCATTCTTTATCTTTCTACCACTATAGGTAAAATCTATTCTTACCCTACACATATCTTTAAGGCATTATAAAATATATTATATCTTAATGGATACTGTTGTCCCGTGGAATTATATTTTAATGGGCAAAGGTGGATAGTTTCACTTAACATAAATATTAGAGAACAACATATGCCACAGAAGTGAAAGTTCTAACATCTATGCACTCTCATAATCATAATCATTAAAAATAGTAAAATTATATTCCAAGATCCACAAAATAGACACAAGGTAATGACCAAACGAATAAAAGAAGGTTTGCTGATTTTTGTCAAATAAACAAGAAGCCCATAAAAAAAGATTTCCATTTTATGAGATATCTGAAAGCTTAAGTCAAACTATACTAAACATCAATTAAACATCATTAATGATGGTTTGGTTTGTCCTTCATAATTTAGGGAGTTTAGAGGATAACTGGATATTTCTGTTGGGGTTTTTCACGTTACTGGTGGAATTTTGAACAATCTCCTTTTAACTTTTTGTTACACCTTAATCTAGAGCCTCTGGAAAGCAAAACTTAGATAAGAAATTAAGTTGTTGATGCTAGTAGATGTAAACCCAGGACAGGTAAACTGAGGTAAAAGGAAAGTAAGACAAGGAATAATAGAAGCAGTGCAAATGGTATGCAGTGCTGTGGAAGTACTCTATTGCCAACAGCAAGTCACAAGATCTGCCCAGATCCAAGAGGTGGAAAATAGACATTGCTTCTCAACGGAAGTTGTTACAAAGTCACATTGAAAGGGTGTGCCTAGAGGGAAGGAAAGAATTATGGCCACTTTTGCAATCAACCTACTACATTCTGTCTGTTAAGATCCAAATTACATAGTTCAAATTTCTATCCAACTTTCCTTAAATTTCTCTGGATATTTTCTATGCTCATGATCCCCTTGTTAATACTCTCTAAATTTTTCTCCTGTTGAATTCTCTATCATTATACTAATTATTTTGTCTCCATAACTGCTGCCATCTCTCTGTAGTTCAATCTCTTCTCCTGTATCACGGAAGGCACCATTAATGTAAGACTACTGTGCAATCAACTATGGAGTGTTTCAACATAATGGGGTGGAAGAAGTGGTTACTACCCAGTATGGGACAGAATACAACATAAAACTGAACAACAGACACAACTATTCTGTTGCTGTTGTTGCCACTGCTGCTGCTGTTTTTGAAGACTTTTTAAATTTTCTAATATCGTACATAATGAACACAACTGTTCTTTAAAAGTTCCTTAGCTGTCTTCACTGGCCAATTTGTTATAGATTGTCATTTTGCTCCCACAAAATTTGTTTAAAGACCCTCTCTCTTTTGAACTGCCAAGACACAATTCCCAAATAAGGAAGCCTTTGAAAATAGTACTTGAAATAACTGGAAAAATTTAAAGTCAAAGATGTGGAAGCAACTATGTAACTGTCTACAAACGTATATGGAGTCATCATAGGCCAGAGGAAGGAAACCGACTTCTATATTCAAGGGGACAAATTTGGGTCTTACTGTTGGAAGATGCAGGTTGACAGGTTGTTTTTTTTTTTAACTGAGTTTTGCTCTGTCACCCAGGCTGGAGTGCAATGGTGTGATCTTGGCTCATTGCAACCTCCGTCTCCCAGGCTGAAGTGATTCTCCTGCCTCAGCCTCCTAAGAAGCTGGGATTACAGGTGCCCACCACCATGCCTGGCTAATTTTTGTATTATTTTTTAGTAAAGATGAGGTTTCACCATGTTGGCCAGGTTGGTCTTGAACTCCTGATCTCATGATCTGCACACCTCGGCCTCCCAAAGTGCTAGGACTATAGGTGTGAGCCACCATGACCAGCCAGGTTGACAGCTTTCAACTCATTACAGGAAAAATATGGTCAAAGTAGTAACACTATTCAAACATTAAGGAAGTGGTTATGAAGTAAAAATTGATGAAAGCAGGAGACAGATGTTGTGAAAGAGGTAATGCTTTGCCTGCAAGGGTGGACCAGCAAGAATCTACAGTTTCTCCTGCTGTAATTTGGATGTCTGACTTTCCAAATCTCATGGTTACAATTTGATCCCCTGTGTTGAAGGTAGGGTCTAATGGGAGGCATTTGGATCATGGAGGTAGAGCCCTTATGAATGGCTTGATGGCATCCTGTGGTAATGAGTGAATTATTGCTCTATTAGTTCCCACGTGAGCTAGTTGTTCAAAAGAGCCTGGCAGCTCTCCCTACACTTGCTTCTTCCTTTTCTGTGTGATCTCTGCACTCCGTCTCCCTTTCACCTTCCACCATGAGCGGAAACAGTCTGAAGCCCTCACTAGAAGCATACACTGGTGCCATACTTCGTATGTAGCCTGCAGAACTGTGAGCCAAATAAATCTCTTTTTAAAAATAAATTACTCAGTCTCAGGTACTTCTTTATAGCAACACAAAGGAACTAAGACATCTTTCAAATGTAATGTTCTGGATAGGACTTAACATAAAAGCTTCCCGGTATCATATCAAGCAATCGATATAACCAAAACTATCTCATGTAAAACCTTCAGCAATGTCTAGAAACTCTCAAGTATAATGATCTTCAACAATGAGGTACACATTCTTCACATTCACACAAAAATAAGATACTGGGATACTGAAAAAAAAAAGATATTCTATTTTTACTTAATTTTTATCTAAAGTATGAAAATAAAGCTTTTTTTTGTTTGTTTGTTTTTTAATATACTTTTTATTGCATTTTAGGTTTGGGGGTACAAGAACATGCAAGATTGTTACATAGGTACACACATGGCAGTGTGATTTGCTGCCTTCCTCCCCATCACCTGTATCTGTTATTTCTCCCCATGCTATCCCTCCCCAACTACCCACCCCCTGCTGTCCCTCCCCTTTTTCCCCCCGACAGACCCCAGTGTGAGATGCTCCCCTCCCTGTGTCCATGTGTTCTCATTGTTCAACACCCATCTATGAGTGAGAATATGCGGTGTTTGGTTTTCTGTTCCTGTGTCAGTTTGCTGAGAATGATGGCTTCTAGGTTCATCCATGTCCCTACAAAGGATGCAAACTCATCGTTTTTGATGGCTGCATAATATTCCATGGTGTATATGTGCCACATTTTCCCTGTCCAGTCTA